>CM029013.1:153546001-153710006 GCA_016801055.1 Panax notoginseng | reverse complement strand
ACTTTAATCAGTCAACATAGTTGTTAATACTGTGCTAACCTTGTTATAACCAGTTTCAAAACTTGAAAATATCGATTCTTAACAAGCAATCACATCAAAGTTCTAATAGTCAGTACTATCCTTGTCTATTTAAAGTCAGTCTCATCATTAGCCAAAATAGACGGTAACATATCAAACAGCTGGACTTATACAAGATAAACACAATACGAAGTAAAATCTTTGTGATTTTTATATATTTTTAAAACTAATAAAAACTAATAAAAACTATTTACAACTACACTATTATGCAATTACACTACATGAATGCAACATATAATGAACCTAAAACTAAACATGACAACTTATACAAAAACTATAATAACTAAATTAAACATGCAATAAAACTAAACTAAACTAACTCCCTTAAACTTGACAATTACAATGTCCTCATTGTAGAAATAAAGCATTAAGTGTACGAGGACTTTCCTGTAATCATTTAAGCTTGCGGTGATGGTGGTTGTGGCTCAAAACGTTGACGCTCTTCATTGTTTAAATCAGAAGGTAGAAATTGTAGCATTGGCACGGGCTGCTGGTATGGAAACTGAGCATTTGGGTTTAGTCTTTAGAGGGTCGCGTTCAAAGAGGCAAAGGACGTGTTCATGGCATTGAACATGTACTTCTGCCTGGCTGCCAGTCTCCTCATCTGTCTATTGGCTTCTTTGTTGTGCCCATCAATATGTCTCTGAAGACCGCGAAACTGAGAGCTGAACATATACATGCCAGTTCGCTGCATCTCCTCAGTCTCCTACTCTTCAGTAATCTCATCACCCTGGAACTCGTCATCATCTGAGTGTCCTCAGCATCAGCCTCCTCCGCAGAGGCTGGTGGAAATATAAACCCGACTCCTCTCGATATAACTCTCCTCCGGGCCACACTGTGTAACGTGCAATCATCCCGTGAGTCCAAAAGCTAAAGCGACTACTGGGCAAGCTAATCACCAGACCACCTAACTCCAGCCTGCCTGTACAGCCTATATATGAGGGATGGGTGTGGCAGACCACCGAAAAATGGCCCACGCAGGCATCTTCGTATCGAGAAGTTGATGATGGCACCAACGTTGATGTAGAAGTCTTGCACAATTGCATACAGCAGTAGTACATTCTCTTTTGTCACCTCAGTAGTATGTGTGGTCGGGAATAGTTTTATGCACAAGAACGCATACCATATTTTTCCATAACGGCTCAGGTCCTTTTCAACTATGGTGATATATGATGAGAAATTTCAAGAATTTGCTTATCCACAGTATATTGATAAATTGGTTGATTCTCCCCTTCCTTGTTACTGCCCAAAATCGTACTTGAAGAACCCTAACTTTTGTATGACTGAAATTGTATGAAATGGGATGAAGATGTGGTGTAGTTAGGGTTTGAATTTATTGAGAGGAGATAGTGTAGATATTTAGTGGGTTAATGTAGTGGGTTAGTGGGGAATGTGTGGGATGATGGATGAGAGATGAGGAGTTCGTGGGTTTGTTATGTGAGGTAGTGGGTATCAGTTATGTTTCAGGGAATGGAGATGAGGGGTTCAGTGGTGTAACTGCAGAAATAAATGTTCAGGTTACCATACCCCCGCCCCGGCGGGGGGTTTGTATTTTAGATGCCCTCCCCGATGGGGGGGATGGGGATTATGTTTTTGAGTCAAGACCCCCGCCCCGGCAGGAGGTATCCTTCATGAAATGTTCGCCTCGGCGGGAGGTATCCTTCATGAAATGTCCACCCCGGCGGGGTGCTTCTGCAGATGGGTTTAAATTTTCAATTTCTTTGCATTCAACACATATCCATCAGTTTCCCAAGTATCTGAAACACATTTAAATCATGAACATAAGACAACATTGTGCAAATTAAGAATGTAAGGTTAAATTATCTAGAAATCATAACTCAACTAACTACCTAATGAATCGAAATAAACTTTCTCTATACTAAACTTATACTCTAGACTACGAATTAATTAGCAAACTTAAAAATACTGAAAATGAAAGTAAAATTGGGTTGCCTCCCAATTAGCGCTTGATTTTAAGTCTTTCAGCCTGACTACTCCCTGTGTTATCTTGGATCGGTTGGGCTATCCGCGACATGGGTTTAGCAATTGGGTTTGTTTATAGCACATAACCAACATCGTTGTATTGCATGCCCGTTCACTTGTATGTTTGAGAATGAAGTTGACTTACTATCCTTAATTAGTGACTTAAGACCACCACCCTCTCTAAAATTCCCGAATTTGACATGTGTAGATTCCTCGAGCAACTCACACTCTTCCTTGTCAGTCGGGATTGGGATTTCCTTGAACACTTTCAGCTTCACTACTTGATCGAACACCTTTATAACCAGTTCTTCGTTAGGCACGTCAATCAGTGTTTGTCCAGTCGCAAGGAATGGTCATCCCAAGATGATAGGGATGTTGTTATCTTCTTCAAAATCTAACACCACAAAATCAGGTTGAAAGATCAATGAGTCAACCTTTACCAACATGTCTTCAACTATTCCTAGTGGATATTTTAATGATCTATCTGCGAGCTGTAGACTGATATTGGTTGGTTTTGCTTCCTTAAACCCAACTTTCGGTAAATGGATAGTGGCATAAGATTTATGCTCGCTCTTAGAATGCATAGAGCTCTCCCCACATCTTGATTGCCAATTGCGCACGGAATGAAATATTGATGTGCAATTATTTGAATATATCCATAAACCTTGAAAACTGATCCTTTAACTTTTGACTTTCCAACCTTTGAGGAAAATGTACAGGTGGTGTAGCTTTATTCTATTTTTCTTCTTTTTGGCTTTTCCACCACGTTCTCCTTAGATTTTCTGTCTAATTCATTCCCTTCATTCTCACTATCATCATTTGTACTTGCTTTCCTATCCAAGTTAGAACCCGATTCCTTACCACTCCTCCTAAGTGTAATCACATTACGTTGCTCATGATTTCCTCTCGGATTCTTTTCTATGTCGCTAGGCAACGTCCCTTGAGGCCAGTTGTTCAAAGCCAATGCAAGTTGTCCCATCTGATTCTCTAAATTTTTTATTGCTGTCGCTTGCATTTTCATGGCCGCCTCATTGCCTGCTATATACTTCAATAGTAGCTCTTCCAAATCTGACTTTTTCTTATGATGTGACGCGACCTGTTGATTCTGATTCTGAAACCCCGGGGGATAGGATGGTCGTGGACTCTGCTGATTTTGATTGTTACTCCACGAGAAGTTGGAATGGTTCCTATTCCCTGGGTTATAGGCATTCTGATACATGTTCTACGGAATCCAATTATAGCTGCCCACAAACTGAACCGATGCTGGGTTGATGGCACACTGTTCCATAGGATGTTCTCCTGCACATAGCTTGAAAACATATGCCACCTGCTGTGGTTGTGCATCTGTCAGAGCATCCATTTTCTTAGCTAAGGCTAAAATCTGTGCTGCCAACGCTGTTACTCTGTCTACCTCTAATACCCCAGCTACTTTCAGTTATGTCATCCTCGTTGTAGGCCACTGGTAGTTATTAGCTGCCATTGTTTCAATTAACTCGTTTGCCTCCTCATAGCTCTTAGCCATAAACGCTCCACCCGAAGCTGCATCTATGCTTGTCTTGAGATTCCCATTTAACCCGTTGTAGAACGTATTCATCTGCAGCCATTTAGGTAGTCCATGATGAGGGCACTTTTTGAGCAATTCCTCGTATCTGCAAGAACCCGAATTTTCAAAAAATATTAAAATAAGAATTTAGTAGATAAAATTCTTAAAGCATGAGATGGGTTCGAACAAGAATATATATGTGATACGAGGTATGCAGTATTGTGTTACATAGGGTAATATGAGCTATGCAATAAGTAAGGTTGTGCTTAATAAATATATATCATTATTATATATTTGTTATAAATTTTAGAGATGAATTAGTAAAGAAGATGGGTAGAAATTTATCTATTGATATTAAATAATTTATGTGAAATTATTTTATCATAGTAAAGTTGGTGACATTAAATATCTTTGATAATCACCAAATTCTTAAGTATATGTACGAGTAAGTATCAAATCTAAGGCAGGGCAACCGTACCCTTAATGGTGGATGTATAGGAGCTGGGCTAAACAATTCCTTCAGAGAGCAGAGGTATATACGAATTAGTAACCGATCTAACTCACTGTGAAAACAGTGTAGACGAGACATAAACTAATTTGTTGGTTGTTTATGGGAAATCACTCAGTGTACTATATTGAATACTATTAAAGACTCGATGTGTGCTAGGTTTAAACTTGTATATATGTACGTTGTTGACAAGAGAAGAAAATCGATATACCCTTAAATTGGTTAGAGAATTATTAAGTAATTTGATACACGACGAGAAGTTAAGATTAAAGGAATATATGTATGTGTTATATATATCTTGAATTATGTGATTTGGTGGAAAGGAATTAGATATATATGAGATCTTTATAGTTAACTAACTATTAAGGGAAATAGAGTTTGAACTTGAAGTTAATCTCTAAATCATTGAAGAAGGTTATAATAGATGTTAGTTATTTGGTATAACAAGTTAGTAATTTAAAAGCATGAAGTATTCATGAATTGAAGCTAAGGTTCTGCTCAAGCAGAACTTGTCTACCTCTAAACTTGAGGTGGCGCAGCTGCGCCACTTCCAAGCCTATGACCAGTGCAACTGTGTCGGTCTGTAGAAAATTCTGAGTAAGTTTGTGGAATTTAAATTTCAAGAAATGAATACTAGGGACTCATATAAAGGTCATAAATGGTGATTAAGTTGTCTATGAATGGATTAGGATAGCCAAGCGTGAATTGAATAAATATTTATTATGGAAGTTTATTAACCTAGAATGAATGTTGGTTAATCAAGTTATATTATAGAAGATAACATTATAGAGCTTTGCGTGGTAGGGGCATGATATTAAATTGAATAGAAAGAGTTAATTCAGTTACCATAAGATAGTGAATTAATATATGTGTTAACATAAAGAAAATGAAATGAATAGGTAAATGAAAAAGGAATTTTAATATATTACATAATGTAATAATATATTAAAAGATTTGATAGTTGAGATATGTTATGGATAATAAGTGTCTAATAAAAGAAGGGGACTAATATATTTAAATATTGGTTAGAGATGAAAATGTTAAGTTAATGCCTTATGATGTGGTTAAAGAAAATTATTTTGGAACAATTTATGGAAGAAATGAAATGAAAGAATTATATTATATTAATTAGTGTAGTACATACTAATTATTGTAAGGAAATGACTATTTGGATAAGGATGTTGTGAGCATAATCATTTAAGGTAATTAAATATTAAGGTAAAGTGTGACACCTAAGCTTTACATTAAATGGATATTGAATAATGTGGAATTGGGGAAAAGCCAAACGTGGCCTAGACCCTTAATATTTTACTGTTGAGATAATGAGCTTGAGTTATATAACTCTAGTAAGTGGGATAAATGTGTCTGGTGTGACATGAATATTAAAGTTAAACCAGAATAAAGGCTTAACTGGAAATTAATAGAAAGAGAATTAATGGAAAGAGAATAAATGATTGATATTAATCATTTTGATATTTATGTGAGATAGGAAGTAATGGGTGGGAATACCCAACTAAATGATATTTAGCCCAATTAAAATATTATGTGGACTAATGTACATACATTATATGATGTGAGTACATAAATAATTCCTAACTTTACTTGATGTAGTAGCATTAACATATTAAAATTACATTTCTGGGAATTAAAGGAACCAAACTAAGCTTTAGTTGTTGAGAATTAGCCATGTCCCAAAATCAGTGACCCTTATGGTACATGAATAATGGTCTACACTCTAAATACGTAACTTCTAAGCAAGTAATCATTGGCTAGAAAGATGGCTAGTGGTGGGTGGTTGAGTAACCTATTGTGAACCAGTGTGTTTTCCTTATACATTCTGGTCTCAAACTTCCATACAAAGCCAATGCCCAGTCCAAATTTATTCTATAAGTAGTAGTCCAATTCTCAGTGTTTACGTTGCTTTTGTTTGTCTGTGAAAACTCTGATAAATTGAAATTGAGTGTTTGTTGTTCAAAGAAGAGGCTAGTAATCTCAAAAGGAAGAAACTGGGTATACTAGGCTTCAAGAGGTATAAAAATCCTAACTTGGTATTTAGTTGGGTTTTGCCAAATTCTTAAAATTACTTGAAATTCTCTGTTAATCAATGTGAATTAGCATGGTATCATGTGTTCAGGAAGTATGTTCACATATAAGGAACCTTTAATGATGGATTGAACATGTTTAAACCTATAAAAATGAAGGTTAGTTGATGCTCTGCAAAATAGAGCAAGTTACTGCTTCTGTTCTAGGAAGGGCGCAGCTGCGCCCAGTTTATACTAGGGTGCAGCGTCGCTGCGCCGGACCCTATGACCAGTTTATGGTTTCTGTTGGGATAATTTGTTGCTAACTTGATTCTATAACTTTTATATACATGTAAAGGAGGTATAACATGTTTTATAAAGCTTTATTATGTGTTATGAAGTGATTAACATAATTAGTGAAAGATTTATAACAAAAACTTAAAGTTTTGAAAATGAACTTTGATGGAACTTATGTTCTACGAGTTTTGAGCTTAGTAGTCTATACACATGACTGATTTCAAACGTAAATGAGCATGAGTTATGAATTATAGTTATTGTATTCATGACCAACTTGTTAGGCTTTGTGTTAGAAAATATTTTAAATGAAAAGCTTGATATATCAAAGTAAATATGCGTGAATACTACATGATGTACATTCTGATCTTGTGAAGATGTTAACATGACTTAACTACATATGATAAGAGCTTTAAAGTTGTCTTGTATGTGTTGAATTGCATTGTTTAAGTTTAAAATGATTTCAAAGGCGAACTTGAATATGTTTTCAAATCAAGTTGCATTAAGTATGAGTAGCTAGATTCTAAAGATTTAAGATGTCATGTTTGTGTTTATTACGTCTTTAAATATGATTCGTATGTGTTGGATATGTTGACAACTAACCAAGCATGAGTTCAAGCATGTTTTAAAGTGATAAACGATGCTAGCTATGAATAAATGATGTGCATACTTATGAGCATGTATAGTACAACTTATGTGGTCTCTTTATGTGAACATAAGGCTAATTAGTACGCATGATAATTATATGACCGTATTTGGCCTAGATTTCATGAAAATCCTAAACTAAAGTTTCTAACATATAAGGTTGATCTCGAGGTGATCATACAAGTATGTAAAGACCTCTAGCATGTATGTATGTTAAGTGTAAGTGTCTAGGTATGTTAAATATTGGATTAAAACCAAGAGAGCAGAAGCTCAACTCTGGTCAGGCTAGAGGACAGCGCAGCTGCGCCGTCCCTAAGCCTAACTAGGGCGCAGTTGCGCCACAGGGCAGTGATGTCTGATTATTTTAACTTCGATCTGAACCTTAAAGTATATGTGTAATGAATGTCTAAAGCTATAATACTTGACATAGATGATGTTTTAAGCATAAGAGCATGTAATGGTTATATAAAACACAGAGTTGTTAAATTTTATTAAGGTTTGCAAAATGCAAGAACTATGTGAATCATGCATCTATAAGTTTTAAATGTGTAATGAACACATAGCGAGTCAAGTGTGTAATAGTTATATATGAATGTTGATTTCAAGTACGAGTGGTTAAGGTATACCTATACATACCTAGTTATTCTAAGAGTATGATGAGAAAGTAAAATGAAGGCTTTACAAACCTAGTTAGGAAACAATGTAATATTTATTATTATATTAAGAATGTGTGAAATGTATAACTAATGGATATGAATCCATGATTATATAACTGTGTAGGAATACACGCAGTACAGATAAGCTTTAAGCAGTTAAGTCGTAGTTGATAAACTACGAATCAGGTAAGTCTTTCAGTTCCTATTTGATATATGAATGCGACAACTGTTAGTTGAGCTATATTATGCTAAGAGAATGTTGATGTATATATATAAAATGCATATGAGATATGTATGAAATATGAAAGTTGATCTTTGATGATATGCTTGTGGAGTAAATTTCTATGCCTGTTATGTGAGAAGTAACATGCGTAGTAAATATTAATTGATTATGAATGCATGAGCTGAGTATGCTATTATATGCTATTGCTACACGAAAATTGTTAGAATTGCTGGGCTGTCGAGGTCACCCTTGTAAACAACCATTTTTGCAGGTTAAGGATTCACGGTAAAGATTATGTGCTACTTGATTGATAAAGTTCAATAGTATCGAAGGAGATTAATCTATTTATTTAAATATATGCTCTTGAACCATGTTTAGTTTCTAAGAGATGTACATGATAGTGGTTTATGATGTGTAATACATGTTAAGTTGTAAAGCTTTACTATGTGATGTATATAGGAATTCAGATTGAGATGTAAAAATTTATACAGTAATTCGAATATAATGAATCATATCAAAATTTGATTCAAGGATATGTAATTGATTTAAGTTAAGAAATCAATAAAAGATTTTTTTTAAAAGGAGATTGAAAAAGTTTTAATTATTTCACATATTTTTATAACATCGAATATGATGTAAGATAGGAATGGTAAATGACCAAGATTTGAAACTTATAAAAGTTTGGGGTCATTATACAGATCTTGGAAATGGAAAGAATTTATATTCTAAATTGTAATAAGCAAAGTTATATTTATTAAATTATGAATAAAAGATATAAATAGTTAACGATAGTAGTATCGTGGCGGATCGGATCCGAGATTTGAAGGAACCCAGATTTGGGGGCGTCACAGTATCGTTCCCATGCCTCATATAAAGACTCCCCATTTTGTTACTCAAACATGGTGATCTCGTTTATCATCTTTGCAGTTTTGGTTGGTGGAAAGAACTTAGCCAAGAACTTCTGAGCAAGGTCATCCCAAGTAGTTATCGATCCCGGCGGTAGAGAATGTAACCAACTCTTCGCCTTGTCCCGCAGGGTGAATGGGAACAAGAGAAGTTTGACTGCGTCATCTGACACCCCATTGTATCTGAAGGTGTCACATATCTCCAAAACGTTCACCCACTTCATCCCAGCATAAGGGCGTCCCGCATTTCCTCCCATACAGTTCTTCGTACGGCGGCATTCTAATGCTGGCGTGATAACTATTGTTGTATGCAAACTCTACTAATGGAAGATGGTCCTCCCAGCCACCCTTGAAGTCCATCACACAAGCTCTGAGCATGTCTTCAAGTGTTTGAATCGTTCTTTCACTTTGCCCATCGGTCTGCGGATGATATGTGGTGCTCATCCGTAGCTGCGTCCCCATTCTTTCTTGAAGACTCTTCCAGAAGTTTGACGTGAATCGCGGATCTCTATCTGATACAATAGATACCGGTACGCCATGTCTCGAGATAATTTCTTTGATATATAATTTGGCTAGCTGGTCCAAACTAAACATGATCTTGATTGGCAAGAAATGAGCTAACTTCGTAAGACGATCTACAATCACCCATATGGCGTCGTGCCCTTTTTGCGTTGCTGGAAGTTCCACCACAAAATCTATCGTGATGTGCTCCTATTTTCACTCTGGGATATCTAAAGGCTGTAGTAATCCACTCGGTCGTTGATGCTCTGCCTTGACTCTCTGACAAGTTAGACATCTACTGACGCATTCTGCAACCTCTCTCTTCATGTTTGGCCACCGAAAGTGTTGACGTAAATCTTGATACATCTTTATGCTTCCTGGGTGTATCGAGTACCTCGTACTGTGCGCTTCTTGTAAAATCTCTTCTCTTAGTTCTGGTACTGATGGTACCCAAATACGTCCTTCGAATCTCAACAGTCTGGTGCCATCAATCTTGTATTTCAATTCATCCCCTTCAGCTAATCGCTTCTTGATGTTGTCGTAATCTTCATCCTTCTCTTGAGCCTCTTTAACCATATCTAATAAAGTCGGGCTCGCTGCCACTGTAAATAATTTCTCATTGGTCTCCATCGGATACTTAACCTCTAAGTCCAGTCGTTCGAAATCTTTCACGAATTCTTCTTGAATGGTTAACTTCAGTAACTTCTCTCTGCCTTTTCTGCTTAGGGCATTTGCCACTACATTTGCTTTGCCTGGATGGTACAGAATCTCACAATCATAATCTTTGATCAATTCCAGCCATTGGCGCTGCCTCATGTTTAGCTCCTTCTGTGTGAAGATATACTTCAGACTCTTGTGATCTGTATATATCTCACACTTCTCGCCATACAAATAGTGCCTCCAAATCTTCAAGGCAAAAATTACGGCTGCTAACTCGAAGTCATGAGTCGGATAACCCTTCTCATAGTCCTTCAGCTGACGTGAAGCATACGCAATGACTTTGTCGTGCTGCATCAGTACACAGCCAAGACCCTTATGTGACGCATCACTATACACTATAAATCCTCCCGTGTTGTCTGGTAAAGCCAACACAGGTGCTTGACTGAGCCTCTTCTTCAATTCCATGAAACTCTCTTCACATTTCTCCGACCAAACAAACTTCACCGTCTTTCTAGTAAGGTTGGTCAATGGCGATGCTATCTTCAAAAAATCTTGGATGAATCTCCGATAGTATCCTGCTAATCCCAAGAAACTCTTGATTTCTGTTGACGTCTTTGGTTGTTCCCATTTGATAACCGCTTCTACTTTTGTTGGATCCACCGAAACACTATCCTTGTCGATAACGTGACCCAAAAACTGCACTCTCTTCAACCAAAACTCACACTTGGAGAACTTTGCATACAACTTCTCCCTCCTTAACGTCTCCAACACTATCCTTAGATGTTCAGCGTGCTCTTCCTCTGTCTCTGAATATACCAGAATGTCATCGATGAACACAACAACAAACTTATCCAAATATTGTTTAAACACTCTGTTCATCAAGTCCATGAATGCTGCTGGCGCATTCGTCAATCCAAATGACATTACCAGAAACTCAAAGTGTCCATACCGAGTTCTGAATGCCGTCTTTGGAACATCCTCCTGCCTTACCTTCAGTTGGTGATAACTGGTCCTCAAGTCGATTTTTGAAAAGTATTTCGCCCCATTCAACTGATCAAACAAATTGTCGATCCTGGGTAACGGGTACTTGTTCTTAATGGTGACCTTGTTCAACTCTCGGTAGTCTATACAAAGCCTTAATAACCCATCCTTCTTCTTTACCAATAAGACTGGTGCTCCCCACGGTGATACGCTCGGTCGAATGTATCCCTTATCTAACAACTCTTGTAGTTGAACCATTAGTTCCTTCATTTCTACCAGAGCCATACGATACGACGCTTTGGATACCGGTGTTGTCCTTGGTGCCAAATTGATAACAAAATCTACCTCTCTATCTGGTGGCAATCCCAGAATCTCATCTGGGAAGATATCAAAGAATTCCCTTACAATAGGTATCTGACCCAGTTCACCCTCGACTCTACGGGTATCCACAACGTGAGCCAAATAACCTATACAACCCTTCCTAAGTAACTTCGTTGCTTGCATCATCATCAGATAACAAGATTGTCTCGGCGATTTACTGCCATCAAATACCACCTTCGACTTCTTCGAAGTCTTTAGGTGTACGCACTTTTTCTTATAGTCAATGACCACTCCGTGACTCGATAACCAATCCATCTCGAGGATTACATCAAACTCTCCAAGAAGAATTGGTATCAAATCCATGTTAAGCTTAAACCCTCTTACATTAGCACAATAATTCCTATGGATGTAGTCTACAGGGATAATTTCTTTGTTTGCTACTTCTACATTCATTGGGTGTTCTAATACTTCACGAGGTAAACTTAATCTTTGAGCAAATTCATCACATATGAAAGTACATGAAGCTCCCGAATCGAATAACACATAGGCATTTATATTGTTGATCATAATTATACCTGACACCACCTCCCTGGATGCCACGACATCTTGCACTGTCATATTGAATGTCCTCGCTGTTGGCTTGTTTGGCTGGGATGGTCCTCCACTGGTTGTCCTAGTGTTATTGCCCCTGTTGCCATTTCCGCCATCCATGCTTTTCTTCCTCGGGCAATCCTTGATCCGATGTCCCGCTTCACCACAGTTAAAACAACCTCCCTTCTTCACCTTAGGACAATTGGGTGAGATATGCCCTTCTTGTCCACAGGTATAACATATCGTTTTTTCCTTCATACACTCTCCCGAGTGACTCTTTCCACAGTTTCCACACACTGACTTCTTTTGTTGCACACTTCCTTGCTGACTCTCCAAATTACTACCCTCACTGCTCCACTTCTGCTTCTTGTTGTTGTTACCACCACTGCTAACATTCTGATTCCCACCTTCTACTTTCTTCTTGTTCTTCTCCCGATTGTACTTTGAGACCGCTTTGCTTCCACCTTCCGCTATGAGAGCTTTCTCCAACAGAGTTGAGAATGACGTGATTTGTAAAACCGCTACCTTACTGTAAATGCACGGCTTTAGTCCATTTTTAAACCTTCTTGCTTTCCTCACCTCCGTGTCCACCTGATGTGCAGCGAATCTGGCCAATTTATTAAACTTTGCAGCGTACTCTGACACTGACATATTCTCCTATTTCAATTCCAAAAACTTGATCTCTATTCTCGTTTGTGTACTCTTAGGGAAGTAGTTCCCGAAGAACAATGTCTTGAACGCTTCCTAAGTCACGATTCTAGTCCCGACTTTGTTCTGGTTGGCCTCCCACCAATAGTTAGCCTCACCCTTCATTAAGTAGGTAACAAAAATTATTTTATGCTCTTCTGCTACTCTAGCAATAATGAAGGCCTTCTCAATCTCCTTTATCCACGTCTGGGCCTCTATCGGGTCTGCTGTTCCTCTAAACTCTGGTGGTCCTACCGCCTTGAAGTCCTTAAAGTTGGCTAGTTGGTTTCCCGCCTGATTTCCTGCAGGTTAAGCTTGATTCCTCATAGCTTCAGCCATCATGTTGATAAAGTCTTGCATTGGGTTTGGTTGAGCTCCTACTGCATTATTAACTGACTCTTCGATCTCTTGGTTCCTTAGTACACGTCTGGGCAACATTAGCTAATTAAACAAAATTCTAACATGTTACTCGGGTTTTATTATCATATAAGTACTTAGCATGTAATACGCTACTGTATTAAAACAATCAGATGATCATTATGTGAGAGATTTAAATTACCAAGATTTGGAAGTCTTTCTCCCCGATTAGTGGGTTATGTTTATTTAAAAATTTCCAATTCAATCTACTGGATTCATATAACATTAAATAGACAATTTACTATTTAAATTTTCAAACACATATCATAATAATGCATTCATATTTATATACCAATCTTCGGTGTCTCACATGTTCATTACAGGTATATTATTATAAATGCTACTATCCCATTTTAAACACAAAAGATGGGATTAACTCAGTACCTAACTACCTACTACCTCACACCTGCTGAGGTTCCTTAGTACCTAACTACCTACTACCTCACACCTACTGAGGTCTAAATCAATATAAAACCCTATTACACAAAAAGGGGTACTAATGCATCTATCTACAACTGGTCCATACCATAATCATCACTGGTGGCCCTGCTAGGTCACCTGAACAGGCTCCTGGGAAAACAACCCCTCCATAACTCTACGCCGAACGGATTGACTCGACTCCTTTATCTCAATAGGTGCCCTCTTAGTCCCACTGCGCTAGCCCTCATATGCTGCGTCTAGCGCCAGTCCTAAAATCTCGACCCTGACCTTCATGGCTTGCAGTGCAATCTCTAACTGGTCCACCTGCTTGGCTGACTCATAAAATGCCTCATCCACGCGTATCTTATCCGCAATCTCCAAATCAAACTCACCCCGCATCGCCAGATGCTCTACACTCAGTGCTCCGAACTTTGCCTTCTCCTGCTCTAGCTGTACTCGCGCCTCTGCTAGCTCAATTAATGCCTGATTAGCAGCATCTTTGTACTACTGCTCCACGTACTGATGAGTCATGTTCTGTGCCTCCAACTGTAAAATCCTCTGCTCCTGTGCATAGTTTTTCTCTAGCAGGTCACCGATCATCACATCCTGCGAGGTGTCCATCACCTCCTCTGGTACGGCCTCCTCCTAGGCTACGGAATGGCTCCCCTGACTATCGCTCGACATCCTATAATAAAACAAGGAAACAACATCAGTACTACAATAAAATATATCCATTGATCAAATGAAATAATATTTTATTAAGTACCACACATACTCGATGAATTTCCATAATCCATCTCCTAACATACTCTATAAGAGTTTTCTACTAAGGTTATAACCTAAGTTTCGCATTCCTAATGTTTATAACCTATGGCTTTGATACCAACCTGTGACGCCCCCAAATCCAGGTTCTCTAACATCAGATTCGGTGCTCACGATCTATCATCATCATAAGCATTCTATTAACTATTACGGAATAATAAACATACATTGTTCATTATAATAAAGTTTCATGACATAGTCCCAAGGTCTTCTTAACCTTAACTTAAACACACCATTCATATTATAAAAGGTTTACATAAGAAATTCTATTTGATAATAATAACTAACATTCATTCTAAACTATTCTTGGATCTTTCCCTTGCCTTTGTCTTTCGTATTGGATCCTTCAGGCTTAACTGAAATAAATGTCATGATATAGCAAGGGTAAACAACTAATTTGATTAGCAAGTTTATATACAAGGGAGATATATCATGACTAGAAAGAAGTTTTGCTTTCAATGTTCAACAATAGTATAAGATTGTGAAGGAACATGAATTAATTATCAACAATTGAATATTCGAATAATTGAATAACATGTACTGAGTGGTTTTAAAATAACCATGAACATTTGCCAAGGTTCTCAGTCATTTAAACTGGACCTCTGAATAAGTTTTGGTATTCAAGGGGATCAGCCTTTCATACCCCATGATTTATGCATAAACACTTAATAATCCAACATCGATATCATGCCTTAATCAAATTTGTCCTTTTTCTCAGTTAAGAGTTCTTATCATATCAATTTAATAAGAACAACTTTTTAAAATACATTTGATTTAACACATTTAAACATGCTTGATCTAGCTGATACAATTAGCATAGATCTATCTCATAAACAGTTCATGAATGAAGAACTTTTAATCTAATTCACAGTTCATCAATAATAGAACATGAATTCAATTGCACAAAGTGTGAATCTCAATAATCAATATAGATGTGAATAATCAACAATAATTATTCACTAGCATGCTTCGAAAATAATAACTCGAGTTTTAGTTAGGGAACTTGCCTCGTTTGTAGGTTACGGCTATGCAATTAAATTCTATCCGCTATGCAGTCTAATTATCGTCCTTTGAGAGACCTATAGTTAATCTTTCAATTAGCCATAGCATAACATTAAACTATGTAATCACATAGATATTATATATTACATTTAGTACTTAGAAATATTATCATGCCTCGATAATGTAACTATTAAATAACAAATACATTTAATTCACTTAATATTATTAATCTTGATAATATTTAATTTACCTCTTAGTATTATTAGTTCACTAATAACACTTTTATTCGTTTACTAATATTATTAACATCTTAATATTATTTTAATACTTTACTAATATTATTAATCCTCTTAATAATATTCTAATCATGCATTAATATTATTACTTTAATATTATCTTACTTATGCTTTAGTATCATTAATCAATTAATAATACTTTATTCATTTACTAATAGTATTAATATTGTATTCATTTACTAATATTATTAATCATTTAATAATATTTTATTCCTTTACTAATGTTATTACATTTTTGATAACATTCTATTTAATCTCGAATATTATTATTAACATTTTAATCATCCAATAATACTTTAATCTAATATTATTAATCTTTTAATAATATTTTAATCTAAGATTAATATTTTAATCTAGGATTATTAATCATTTAATAATATTTTAATCATTTATTAATGCTTAAATCAAATATTATTAACCATTTAATAATATTTTAATAAAGTTTTAATCTTAATATTTTTATCTACTTAACAATATCAGATTCTAATATTATTAATATCATAATAATATTTTAATGATTTATTAGATCAATAAACAATTTATTCTAATTGTTTACCCTTTTATTAAATCACTTATTTAATACCCATAAAAGGTCATAAATAATATTTTTTATTGTAAATTACCAAAATACCCTAAAATAGTTAGAATATTATATATTAGGAGTATTCAAGCATTAAAATTATATTTTTCTTATTTATGACATCATTTAACAATTTATTTCCTTTTACTCATATCTTCATCATTTTTAGGAAAAATAACAAACTGATTCCAAAAATTCTTCTTTTCTGGATTTGGACAGTATATGACCCAACAATGATCGCCAAATTTTTTTGGAATTTTAGAAAGTGATTTACTATTTTTAAAGTGCCTAAAACACTCGGATCTTGCTTCATTTTTCATAAATCGAGTTTTGCTCAGAAAATTCTGAAATTTCAAGGTATACTCTCATAACATATATGAACATACTGTAAAATTTTCGGATTTTTCTAGTGTATACACTGTGAGAAATCCGGGTGTTAATATTTAGGAGTCCTTTACGGAAAGAGCCGTTACGCACAACCTACACATCGAAACATGTCCGTTCTTTTTCCTACACGTAGATAACTTCTTAAGGTACCTCTGTGATTTTTGCCAGATTTTTAAAAGACTTGAAATTGTCCGAAACAGCCTTAAGAAAAATGGGGACAGTAGGTTTTTTTAGGGTTTAAAGCTTTTATCCTTTATGTGGACTGTTTTGGGGAAAACAGCCCCCATGGCTTCAATACTTGCTAGATTTGTGTTCTACCACTTGGGTTTATTAGACAACTCATGTATCTAGCACCCCTCTTCGATGGATCACAAATCCAAGTTGCAAAACTTGAGGTACACAAGATTTAGTGGAAGAAAAAACAAGGGTTTCACCCCTTGGAGAACATATGCTCATTTCCTTCCTCTAAATCTATATTCTAATACACAAGATACTTGGTCCTACACATGAGACATGTAGAACTAGGTTACTTTGAGTATTAGACCATAACCCCAATATATTTTGAGGTAAAAACCAAAATAGAAGACGAATAAGAAAAAGAATGGAAGAGAACCTCACCTAGTTTTCTTTGCTATCCTTCTTGTTCTTCCAACGTAGGTTATGAATTTAAGATGCATGAATAATAAACTCCTCTCCCTCTCTAGAATCTGAACTTTTCCTCTCTCTCCCTTGCTATGCTTTGTGTTTTGATGGGTTGGGAGAAAATAAAAGAAGAAGAAGAATGATGGAGGAGTAAAATGAAATGAGATAGATATTATGTTGGTGAATTGGAGTGGAATGATAATATCCTCCATGTTTCTTTTGTCCCTTGGACAAAAAGGTTAGCCTTATCCCTTCCTAATCATGCCTAATCATGCCATTAAGGTTGCTAATTAAGCTTTCCACCAATGGGAGCATGACACACTTGTCCTTGTGTGTAAGACTTCTACTTATGGAACTTGATTAGCTTAATGTTCTTGCCGTAAAAAGGCTAATGTGGCCAGCTATATATATGCCCACTAATTCCTTCATTTAGCTTTTATTTTAATGCATAAATTAGATAAATCAAATGTCTAAAATACCCTTAATCAAGTGGGCTAAGTTTAGGCTTGCATTTTATTTCTTTTGGGCTTCTCCTTTAATTGTTTTGGGCCATGTAATAAACATAGTCTAACCATTTTAATATATGTTACCCAAATTATTTATTTAGGGTTTCCATTCCCAATCTTATAAAATTTAATTATTTATACATGTGACTTTAGCTCATAAACTAATTAGGTTTACTAGAAATAGGTTTAAAATTATTAGTCACTTGAAATAACAAAATTATCCACTTAAGTTAGTATACATATTAAATACTAACCTTTCCTTATTACCATAACCCTTAGGTTATTTAATTGTCTCAGCTAATGCATTATTAGGTTATGAAGCTTTCATTTTTAATGAAATCTATAAATGTATATATCCATAACTATAGTATATATGTTTATTGATCCATGCACCACTTCACATATGTTGTCACATATTAAATCACTATATAGAACAAAGTTTTAAATATTAATAATGTACATACATATATAGTGACTTGAAATTCACGGTTATTACATATAGTGCAATTGAGGGATAATGTTTGGCAAAGTTTTACAGATAATTAGGCAGGTTTGAAAAATATTTGTGGCCACCAACCAACTATCATTCACCAACCATTCAATCTCCACCAATCAAGTTATCCCCATGTCTGCCATTAACTAATAATTTGGAAAAATGGATTGCAGGAAAACTTATTCCACCCACCAATTTTGAAAAAGAATAAGCAGGAGAGATGTGCATGGGAAGTTTTGAAAAACTTAACAATCTGACAAATACAATATTATAATATTATATTAAAACATTATTATAAAACTATACTATTATACTATTATAATATAATATTTGAATGAATATTAATGTCTAAGAAGATAATTATGGTTCTATAAAAAAATATGTCAAACTTTTAACAAATGTCTAATGCTAAATCCCTCCATTTATATCAAAATTGAACAAATATTTACTTATCATATTTATCAATAATTTGTTTTCATCAATTATTTATAACTCTTCAATCTTTCATTAATTATTCCTAATTAATATTATAGACTCAAAATACTGATAACCAGATCATTCTCAGGAAAGAGGGGGCTTTCCGATAAGAATTTCTCCTTACTGGCGCGCAATTATAACGTAACACTACAAGAAAGTGGTACATCAGCGACCAAAAGTTTCTGCGACCTCCATAATCGGTCGCTAATGATAGAATTAGAGACCGCTATTAGTGACGAATATCCAAACTAGTCTCTATTTGATATTGGCGACCGCAGTGTCATCGCTACATGGTAGCTAATTTGAATTTGTTGCCTTTAATATTGGCGCATAATTGTCGCCTTTAATTTATGACCGCCTGCAGTTGCAGATCATTTTGACTTTCTCAGCAGTCTGACCGTCATGTCAACGACTGCATGCGGTTCCACAAAGCGGTCGCTAATGGTTTTTAAATACATCAGCTCCGGGATCGTCTACCAGAAGCTGGAGAAAGAAAAAAAAAGAAGAGAGAAAGAGAGAAGTCGTCCACCGCCGCTCGCCGCCGCTCGCCACCTGCCGTATGCCATCGCCACCGCCGCCAGCCGCCCCACGTAGGTATGTAGGTATTCAATCTATCTCTTTCATTTATATATAGTGTTCAATTTGGGTTTATTTTGAAATATATATATTGCATACTTATGTGTTTATACAAGTTTGATTTGATTATTTAGTTTGAATTTGTGTTAGATTTATGAAATAGCAGCTAGCATGTTGATTATATAATAACAGTGTGATATTTAGTTTCAATTTGGCTTTAATCTGTGCAATTTCAGGGCATGCATGTTCATAATTTGATATTAAGGCTTTTGTTAGTGTATTGAATGAGAAAATTGTTTCAATTTGAGTTTTTTTCCTAGTGTACATATAAATTTATTGTATAATTTGTAAGTTATTTATAGTGGTTAGACATAAATTATAATTAAAATAATATAATGTCCATTATTATATAATATTACTAAAATACATAAATTAATTAAATATTAAAATAAATTAAATAAATTATAATAACATATAAATAAAATAATTAAAATAAAATAAATAATATAACAAAAAATAATACAAAGTAAAGTAAAGAAAATAAAAAAATTCCTTAGTTTACTTAATTTTCCCCTAGTAAAATCAACTAATTAAGTAGCATTTACTTAGTTTTTACTACTAAATTTATATCAACTAAGTAGTATTTACTTGGTTAATATTAGTTTCCTAATACTAATTAAAATAAATTAAGTTGCATTAATTTATTATTTATAGTACTTTGTATAATATAAGATAATATAATATAAAATAATATAATATATCACAACATAACATAAAATGAAATAAATTCATTAACTTAATTACATTCCTTAAATTTATTAATTTAAATAATATTATATTATATAATATAATACAAAATAAATTAATAAATAAATAAAATAAATTAAATTTATTAAAAAAATAGAATGACAATGATTTAATTAAAATAAATAAAAGAGAGAACATACTCTAACAATAACTCAACTGCAACATCCTTAAGACTGACTTTTTTCGAATACATGTTTTGTAACTAAATATCAACATTTTCTTGGAAAATAGTTTATATCAAAATCTCTATCATGAAAGTATATTATGGATATGCGATTAACCATCCTTGTCTTGAATTTGAATCAACAAAGCAGTATCCTAGAAATATATACAACAAATTGGAGAAAAATGAAAGTGTGCACTAGCTTACTTAAACATAACTTGTCACAATTAGATGGAAACTAACTTCATGTTACAATGTTAAATCATTGTCATTTTAGTATATATATTAACATATATATCTTTCAGTATTTTATATAAACGTCTTAATGATATTATATTTTTTGAACAAACAGATTGCGACTTCTCATACACTATAGATTCAAGACTATATATAGCACGATAAATATTCCACCCAATACTCCTTGAGAAGTGTAAAAGTTGGTTTGACGTACTCTCCATGATATCCGAAAACATCCTCAGTTTTAAAGCCCTAGGGCTTCAGTTGTTACTCCTATTTTTTAAAAATCAATTGCCATAGAGTGAAAGGTTGTCAATTGAAGATATTTTTTACTCATAGCTTTATTTGACTCAAGGTTTGCATGTACTAAATGTGCAGTAGAGATTGTGCCATAGGTATCTGTCAACGTCGGGAAAAATTTCCTTTTTTTTTGAATTCCTCTTTTAATGATTTCTTACCCTTTATGTTTTCTATGTGTTGAATTTCGTTTGACAGGGCGAGTTTGAAAAGCGTCCGACAAAAAATGTCGACGATTTAAAAATTCAGAGTCACCAGTTGGTAGTAGTGAAATAGTTCTACCAACTCAACTGAATTTAAAAAGGTTTGCAATATGCACAATTATTGAACTCTGTTTGACAGGCCTGAGAAACTAAGATTCATAGAGTTTGGGGGCTTGATTAAGTAGGGAAGGTGTTAGGCACCCCCCGACTTCCGTGAAAATACGGTTACCGTGTCTTTTCAATTCTCTATTTATTTGAAAAGTGTGTGTGTGTGTGTGTGTGTGTTGCAGTTAATTGGGCCTATGTGCTTTATTTTAGAAGAAGTGATATGCCTCGTTTGCACGTATATATAAATGGTTTGATTTGTATAAAAGTTCAATTTTAATACAAGGCATATAAGAAGATGTTTTGAAAATAGGTTTTCAAACCCATATGCTCACATAGTAATTGAGGTCTTTGATACTTCTATTTTATTCTGTATTCAGCTTTTTTTGATTTTATTCTCGAGATACGAAGCATCTTTGACAAAATAATATACATATAAGTGTCGGGCTCCTTATGGGCATGAAAGCCATCGAAGGATGTCCAAGCACCACACATATGATTTACAAGCTAACTGTACAACTAAAAAAGTCCATCATGGGAACCAGATCTAGATCCGTCAGTTGGATCATAGATCGTGTGGCTCCTAGGCTCATATAATATCATACAAATAGCCTGCATAACGAGGATACTGAAATAAAACAGACATTTAATCTAAACAACACAAAACAAAGGATTCATCAGTTAAATCCCTACCTGCGCGTAGCAAAGCTTCCCGTTCCCTCTAGATATAGATCTAGGGTCACGTGGTAGCTTAATATTTACAAAAAAAACTAGAAAGAAAGCTAGATTTAAATAAATATTAGCCATTCTAGCTCAATGGTTCCAGTTTTACAACTTTTGAACCAGTTAAAAGTTAGATATGGCTAGATTTAGATAAATCTAATCCACAAACTTTAATATCGCAACTTTACATTGAATAAACATCTAAAACAGATATTTAATCACATTAAAAAGTTTATATATATATATATATATATATATATATATAAAGTAAGAGAAAGCTTCAAATCTGAAAAAATCTTATAGTGTGCTGTAAAGAAGGCTTCAAACTGCTTTTGAAGCTTGAAAACTCAGTTTCCACTAGTTAAAATTTGATATGTCGTAGTATATATGTATACTAGTGTTTAGAAAGAAGAATATTAAAGTTTGGAACACTATAGGAAGGGTTAAGTACTGAAATGGGCATAGTTTTCTCTCTTTTTCTCCTTCTTTTTTCTTTCTTTTATGGCTGATGGGGGGTCTATTTATAGACCAAAGTAGCCACGGGTGTACCTACGACTGCTCAGGTGGGCCTGCGCCCCGTGGGTCCCATTTTCTCGAAGTACGTGCACTCAGACCAACGCACATTCTACTTGAACCTTCATAACTTTCAATCTGGGAATTCGATGGAGGCGTGCTATACCTTTCCGAAAAGCCCTTTTCGAGAGCTACATAATGACATGGGATTTGACATCTTCTGAATTCGGGAAGATGGGTCAATGACTAGATCCTCATGTTTTCGCAGTCCATCCGTTAAGCTGCCTTGTGCTATTTTTTCACTCGGGATTTATGTTATGATTCCGCATGACCTTCATATCAATGGTTTGAGTTGATTAATGTTGAGTTGACAAAATTACTATTTTGCCCCTCCGAGTTGGTTCTGGGCTTGATGCAGTTGTAGCTATCTTTTCTCAGAGTTGTCTCCGAGATTGGACTGATGTTAACTTTTGTCAGTCCTCAGGGTTATCTTTGAGGTTGGTTTGTTGTTTCCCACGGTTATCACCAAGGTTTGACTTGATCTCCCGTGGTTATCTCTGGGGTTGGACTTGATCTCCCGGGGTTTTCTCTGGGGTTTGATTTGATATCACGGGGTTGTCTCCGGGTTTGATTTGATCACCCGGGGTTGTCTCTGGGGTTTGATTTGATCTCCCGATATTGTCTCTGAGGTTTGACTTGATATCTCGGGGTTGTCACCAGGACTTGACTTGGTGATTTAACTTTGACGGTTGTCTTTGGAAGATAAACTATGATTTTGCCCTTTTGTATAGTTAGTAACAAGAATGCAAAATTTTGAGTGTCTACAGATGCCCCTATTTATCATGTTTATGCAATGTAATGGCATGAATAGGATAAAGATTACTAGACACTTGAAATATGACAAGATTAAATGATGTCATGCAATGCAGCATGATGTTATGGATACCGAATGTTTTTGGTTGAAATTATTTCCAACGGGATTCTATCATTGAATGCTCCTGCCATTTATGCTGGGGATGGAATTATCAATGATGATCTCCACTGAACTGGCTTGATGTCTACTTGAATGGTAGCGTACAAAGTTTTCATCATCGGATCTTTCTCGATGTTACCATATGGTTGTCGCCAATAGCTTGAAATGTCCGTCAGAGCTATTGAGACTGATTCAATGACAAGTTATAGAGATTCTTTCAAATTCCCTGTTGTGGAGGTTTTCCTATGACTGAGACCATTGAATTTTGACGTTGAGGTTGTCACCAACGTTCTTTATCTTTAGATGTGCTTTTTGACTTTATTTCCACAAAGATGTTCCTATCTTTTTGCGAGTGACTCTCTGGGGGTTATTGATTTTTATCCTGATGATAGCTTGCCTTGGTTTCCATCATTGGAATCTTCTTATCTTTATGTTGGGATTCTCACCACCGCCCAAACTTTCTATCAGGTTGATGCCGATAACTCCACTGGAAATAGAATTTTTACTACTTACTTTCACAGCATTCTTACATACCTACTCAAATGGTAGTTTTGTGAAGGTTGAACATCACCGAATTTCCTTGGTGCCTACTTGAACATTAGTTTACAACGGTCTAAAAATCAACAAACCTTCGTGGTGCCTCAGCTAGGGATTTATATAATAGATTTCATCATCGGTCCTCCCCGAGGAGGATAGTTTTCCACAGTTTTTATCATCAAATCTTTCCTGATGTTACGCTAGAGTTATCGCCAATGGTTTATAATATCAGATAGTCTGACCTTCGTTGAAGTAGTTCTCAACGGCTTACATCACCGAACCATTCCCGATGCTACGCTAGAGTTGTCGTAAATGGTTTACACTATCAATCATTCTAACCTTTGTTGAAGTAGTTTTCAACGGCTTACATCACTAGATCATTCCTGATGCCATGCTAGAGTTGTCGCCAATGATTTACAATGTCAATCATTCTGACCTTCGTTGAAGTAGTTTTCAATGGCTTACATCACCGGATCATTCCCGATGCCACGCTGGAGTTGTCGCCAACGGTTTACAATGTCATTCATTTTGACCTTCGTTGAAATAGTTTTTAACGATTTACATCACCGGATCATTCCCGATGCTATGCTGGAGTTGTCGCCAATGGTTTACACTGTCAAACTTGTTTTATATCTCTACTAGGGACATCTTTCTGACAAGTTATACCCCGAAATGAATTTGGACATTTTGATGCATTCAAGACCCATGGTTCATGACACTGGACCTTCCTGATGTTTTGACAAGGGATGTTTTCTATAATCTCTATCATTGGCTCTCTGAACCCCACATTCGGGTTAATACCAATGACTTACATGTAGATCAGAAGTTTGGCATCTAAATTCAGGGTTTTAGGCCCTTTTCGCTCAAGTGTGTAGCACCTTTTTCCCTATTTTTACTGTTTAGCTTTTGGGAACTCCGTTGTAACTCAAATTTGATCGAGCCGGAGGGGGTGGGGACCACCTTGGGTGGCCACAGGTATACTCGTGGCTGCCGCGGGTTGACCCACTGCCCCCATCGAGTTTATTTTCTCATTCCCTTCTCTTTCATAAGTCATTTCCAAGTTGAACTATACTGAAAATCTAAAAATTCTTCTTCAGGTCTACTGAGTTCAGACTTTTTTCTACAAATTTTGTCAGCGTACAAATGTTTTGCACTACTCTGGTAACGTTTACATGTTTACTTTTCAAGTTTTGACCGTTAGATTTCATATAGAATGCTTCTAAACACAATATAGTGAATATGCATGCTCATATGACTTGATAAAAATTATTCAACTTAGTAAATGCTCATATTTTACCATGTTGAACCTATTGATGTGAAAAAAATGACTTCTGAGACAGTCATTTGGCACCCTTTTTTGCTAGTTTATTCATCCTATTTGAGGACAAATGAGCACGGGTTTTCAAATAAAGCACACATGGTAATTTGGTTGCCATGGTGAGTTTAATTTTGATGTTTTTCATGCATATGAGATGTTCATGACTTTGGGTTACTGTGCTATTGAATGACCACCTAGTCATGCCTATGAGCATATGGATAGTCCATTTTCCAAAGAAGACTCTGGCAAAATTTTTTCACGAGTCTAAGCATTTAATGAACATGCAATTTTAACTCTAATGTGGATGTATGTTAACACAGTGCATGTACTAGGACTTAGATTATGCATGAAGTAATGATTTAAATTTAATAAGCTTTAAGTTTCGAACTTATCTCACCCTTTCTGGGGTGATTTGGATACTTTGTTCAGATTATAGATCCAGACCAGCCGAGTAGCTCTCGTATGACCTTCGCAGGTGTGAGGATGAGAGCTTCTGATGTTACTTAGCCTCATCTAGCCCGAAAACCTCGCCGGTTGACTGAGTTAGTGATTCGACCTATCCAGGTTTATAAGTCGGATGCTATAGATGGGGAGGATGATGTTCCTATTGTAGATCCTGCTCCTTCTGCTTCCATTCCTCGCCGGGAGCTTCCAACTATTAATGTGACTATCCCAGATCTTCTAGATGATTTGAGTCGTCATCCCTCAATTTACCTTCATGCGAATGAGGTAATAACCATTTCCATCTTTCTTTTCCTAATTTTGGGGCAAGGGTTTTGATCTTGATTTTTAATTTGATGCAGGTTCCCAACTTTACTCAGCCTAGGGGGAACTAGTTTAGCAATCACTCCTTATACCAGACCCTCCATCTAGAGTACTAGGAGATCGTCCATTCATGAAGATTTCAGGCTTTCTTTTCTATTCCTCCCCGTCACTGCCCCTCAGGTTATCTAAGGGCTTTGTTTGAGCACTGGTTCCACCAGACTCAATCTCTCCATTTGCTTGATTGTGAGGTGATGATGACACCGATGGACTTGTGGCTCATCACTTGGATGGAGTTTACAGGGGCGCCAGTGCCTTTGGTGGCTGACATTTCACCAACTGTCATTCGATCCCTTTTAGGAGTTCCTGCCACGACCCTCAAGGGTTTGACCATCTGCTCTGGGCCCTTAAGTGTGGATGCCACAATTGGAGCTTTTATTGAGCCTCTGTCTGATGATCAGATGGTTAGATATCGCATTCATTGGCGACTATTCTTGATCACCATCAGGAGTTATTTCCTAGCAGACAACTCCTCGACGATCTCTTTTGCTTTATTTAGTGCCACTCGTGATGTGGATCGCATCAGAGACTTTGACTAGGGCTCATACACCTTTGCCTATTTCCTTAGAGGGATGCGCCTACGCTCAGAGGGTGTGACAGAGGCTTGGCTAGGCTTTTTCCCATTTTGTTTGGTGAGCATTTTCTTTATCTTTCAATTTTCCTATGCTCGGGTTGTCAGTTTTCATGACTGAGGATATTTGGTCTTTGGATTTTCAGTTTTGGGCCTATAAGAGGGATCCTTGTCTTCATCCCATTACTACATTAGGTCTAGAGATCTATCCATGGGGACGGTGATGGCATCACTCCACTCTTATAGAGGTTCCCGTAGCAGAGTGGTTTACTCATTCTCGGTTGCAATTGGAGTTGTTGACAATCGATGTCATCACATGGGTTTCCTACTCCGAGGACCATTTGACATTAGGCTTTGAGAGTTACTTTCCGACCGGGGTAGATTATGTATTATCCACTCGTCGGATTCCTCTCCTGAGTGATGGAGGCTGAGAGCTCTATTTAGGAGAGTGTGCTATCATCAAGAGCACCATAAGGGAGATTTGTATTACATTCTTTCCTCATGCTAGGTGACATTGGCCTTTATCTCAGTAGATCACCGATATTCCCCTGATGGGTTTAGATGGCTTCACTTTATCATAGGGCTCTTTTACACATGAGACTTTCTACTGCTGGTGGTTCCCTCATACCATTGGAGCTCAGATCCGCGCCACACAGTTCATGGGGGATATAGTTCTTGGATCTGTTATGATGACAGACTAGATTGCCTGCGTCCAAGTGCCCACTCATTTGGCTTAGATTGACAGCTTGACCCAGGGTTCGACCGGGCGCACTTTTTCACCCGGTATTTGGGCAGAGATCTGTCAGAGGCAGATTTTTTCGATCCGCCCGACTCTGGTGCTGGCCCTTCAGGTGGCCCATATTCTAATATATTTACTGGTGTAGACCCCCCTCTCTATCGACCTGACATCCCTTCTAGCAAAGATTAAGTGATTTAGGAGGAGCTACAGCAGATGGATCGATTGGATGATGTCGACATCATTGATTTCTTCTGATAGATTTCTCGTTATCTCTTTTGATAAGCCTTTGTTAGATAATGGGCGGTTGTGCCCCAATTCTCGTTATATCTTTTGATATGCCTCTGTTAGATATTGGGTGGTTGTGCCCCATTTCCCTGTACTTTTTATTTTCATTTGTATACAAAGATGTTGTATTAGATGATGTATATATAATGTTTTTTATTCTTTGCATCGTATTGTCATTTATCATTGTTATTTATCATGATGCATGCATTATGTTATAGATATGCATTCACATAGGTGAGTTTAGCATTGACCCCTGGATGTCCTTATGACACGATTCTACAGATGTTTTCATCTACCGTTAGTCGGATTGAGCATACCCCGCCCATACTGATAACCTCTTCTTTGAGATCATGGTATGAAAGTTTGTCTCCCACAGATTGGGTGATAGTTGATCAGATGTTGAGACATTCTATGACCCTCCTGACATTCCAGATACCGTTAGGCTTTGTAGATGGCATGATATCTTGTTGGATACCAAAGAGACATGTTTTTAGATTTGATATCTATGAGCTAACTCCTACGTTGGAGGAGTATGAACACCTCACTGATTTTCCCTTGGATCGACCTTGCGCTAGGATGTCTGTCAGTGATATGAGCAAGCAGTTTATGACCTTGACAGGTTTACGACACTGAGTTATTATGGACGAGATTACCTCAGGGCATGTGGTGTCCTTGGATTTCTTGATTGACCGATTTGGGTCACTGAACATCTATCTACAACATTCAGGGGATTTCACAATTACTAAGGGTGAGTGGCAGGCTTCCCGCGTAGATATTCTATTGATGTGTGTTGTGGTCTATTTGTACATGACGCTATATAGGGAACAGTTGGACATTGGCCTGATGATAGTAGTCTGTGCTCTCAGGGAGGGTTGCACTATCTTGCCCATGATATTGGCAGAGACCTTGAGGTCAGCCACCTTTTGCTATACTCATCCTATGGGGTTTTTTAGAGGGAGTGTCGTCTTGTTGTATGTATGGTTTATGACCCATTTGAGACCGATCGGCACCTTTAAACGTCATGGGTACTGCTTTACTCATGAGATAGCCATGTCTTATTCCTTTCAGTCAGCTGAGTGTACAGATGCAACATCTTGGTTAGCTTTTCTGTCAACGATCGAGGGTCCATTTGCGATCTTGCCTTGTTTAGGACTCAGCTATCCTTATAGCTTTATTACTCATGCAGTTAGCATATACTATCTACCCCTAACTGGTTTAAGCGGGCTGACCACGTATCATCCACTTGCTGTCATAGGAGAGTTTAATTAGTTTCAAGATATTCACCCCTTTGACGGGGCCTTGGATCAGCGATTATCAGCTCGGTTTTTTTTCAGCAGACGACTTGACCAGAATTTCTGATTGTTGGACTCGTCTAGAAAGGGCTGATTTTTTGACTAGTCATTCGGGTCGCTCTTTAGAGTATTCTGCATAGCTGGAGGTAGATATTGCATCGACTATGGTTGTTCACTCAGAGCCGAGTATTGATTCTGATGATAAAGAGCCTACGGAGGACCCTGATTCTCCTACCGAAGACGAGCTATTTGTTGGTTTTACAGCAGCTATGGTCGATGATTCCTCCAGCATTCCCACTGTTATGGCTCCACCTTCTGTAGAGTATTTGGAGCAGAGGTTACATCTAATGACATTTGAGAGGGATCGGGCTAGGGCCCTGATGTTGACAGCTCTTTCTGGTGGAGATGCTACTTTTACTGAGAGGGATGATGCTCGAGCTAGTCGGGAGGCCACTTTTGTTGAGTGGGATGAGTCTCGAGCTACTCGGGATACCTCCATTACTGTTAGTACTGCACTTAGATCCCACACGGCCAACATTGGTGCAGATATGAGTGCATTCATAGAGGATCATGGTAGCACTATGCAGATGGCTGTGGATCTTTTGGCTCGCATAGAGACCTTAGGCCAGAAGCTTATAGATTCACCTCCATCCTCTGAGAGGGATGTTATGTTGGACTTGTTATCCCGTTTATCTAATGGTTTATAGAATAGCTTTCATTTTCCTGCATAGACTAGGTTAACCATTTTTATCATAAACAAGATACATTGTATATATCAAACAGTATTATATGGCAAGAAAATATATTTTGATTCACTTCCCCTTTAGATATTTCTTGTCACTTGCTTGATAGTTGTTATTTTCTTTATAACTTGCTATCTTGATGTGTCCCGAACTTCTCCTTAATAGATTGACATTGAGATGTCCTAGAATCTCTCAGAATGGGTCATTGATCTTTGGGCTTTTCTGGTGTACCAACTTTTGGTGTCTTGGAACTGATTTTTGGATATGGTTAATTTTTAAGAAAAGTGTTTGGTTTTCTTTCAAGGGTTCGACCACACCATAGATTGTTGCCTACGTATTCCCTTGGATGAGAGATCAGGTCTTACGTAGTTCAGGCTTGGCTTGAATGGTTTTAAGTTTGGATTTTTTGCTTGGTTTGACTGCTCCATAGATGGCTGCCTATGTACTCCCATTGATGAGGGGAGATCAGGTCTTTCGTGATGCCTCCAAATTCAGACCACACTGGTCTCAAATTTGGTTGTCACGTGCTAACTCTAATAACAAATCAAAATCTCACACAATGGAATAATTAAATAAATTACATTATTATAACATAATTATTCTTGTCATAAAGTCTAGCAACCGTTACTAATACAATACAACTTAAATTAAACATAGCTTAATATAAATAAGTTCTTCTACAACAAAATAATAATACATTCCTAGTACTATGGAACAAATTACTTCAAAGCCTTCTGTTTACCCTTGTCCTTGCTAGAGGGTTCACCACGTTTTGCCTTAACTGAAAGTTTTAATGAAAGAAAGGATGAGTGTGACGCCCCCAAAATAGGTATACATCACCCATCTTGGGTCGCCAAATACATGGTACAGAATACAAATATAAACTTCATTATACAACCAGAGCTGAGAGTTTTTACACGAATATTGTCTCATAGACAGTATCCAAACTCAAATTCAATCCTCATTACATTTATTATCACACTAAATAGTGAGGATTACTAAAACAGCCATCTCGGACCATCACTCCGTTCCCCGACTAGTCCCGGCTATGTTCTTATTTCCTAAAGAGAATAATGAAAGCAAAAGGGTGAGCGCAACTAGCCCATTAAGAAATATTATGACTAAGATAATGCAGAATAAGTTATCGTTAGCCTTCAACAATGTTAAACTGATAGAATATAATAGACAACAAGTTTAACTGCAGCGGAACAAGCAATCCATTAGAAGAGTCAGGTAGAGCACGATATCTACTATCTTCTATGATTTAAAAAGTTTTTCATCAACTTTATCGCTGAGACTCAACTTAATAAATAAACCACATCATCGAATCATCCCTGCACTACGGGTCAATGATATTCATGTAATCATCAATGGTTATGATTATACCAAATAATCCCTGGACATAATCATACCAATCAACCGTCCATCTATGCACGTAAGCCAAAGATGACTTTCATCACAATATAAACATGAGAATGATGACAATGATATAAGCATTCAATTAAATGAAGCAAAGGATAAATTTTAAAGATTTATAATTTAATTTATCCAGAATTCAATAATGTCCAAATTGTAAATATGATACTGCTTTGTGGAGTAAAGATCAAGAATAATATCCATGTATTAAAAATATTTTTGACATAAAAGAAATCAATTTTTTAGGTGAATAGTAACTGGGTTAATAGTACCCCGTGAATAGTACTTCGTGAATAGTAACCCGACATGAAAAGTACCCCAAATACCCGAGTGATTAATATTTGAGTGAATAGTAATTGGGTAAATAGTAACTCGTGAATAGTAACTCGTGAATAGTACTCTGGCATGAAAAGTGTCCCGAATACCCGAGTGAATAATATTATAGTGAATAGTAATCGGGTAAATAGTAACCCGTGAATAGTACCCCGGGTGAAAATATTGATATTTAATAAGAAAGTTCAGATTAATATTCCAATGAAACGATACTGGATGAAGCGCAAAGCTCAAGGATATTCCACTAATTTCAAGGATTATAGAAGCAATACTTACCATAGTACGTTTAGATTTAAGAATATGAAAAGAATTAACATACAAAAACTGCAAATGGATTTTCACCTGTCATACGGTACGTAATCCGTGTAGACAGGTTATTCCGACATATTAAAGGATGAATACGAAAAATAGTATTCCTTATGAATACGAAAGAAATAATACCCCCATACCTTAGTAGAAGACTGGATACTACAATAGTGAAGTAGCAGAATACTCTTCTTCTTGGTTTCTATAGTTTCTCTTTCTGTAGTGGTTCTTGCAAATCTCAGTGAATTGGAGAGAATGAAAGAAGAATTAAGCTTCTATTTATAGGAGAATGGACTAAATAGTAACTTATTCACGAACGGTCCAAATTGATTTACTATTAGAACGGACGGCCCATATTGATTACTATTAAAAGCACAACCGACGGTCCAGATTGATTACTTTTAAAACCACCATCAACGGTTCAGATTGATTTACTATTAAAATCACCACCGACGGTCCAGATTGATTTACTATTAAAACCACCACTGACGGTCCAGATTGATTTACTATTAAAATCACCACCAATGGTCCAGATTGATTTAACTTATTATACTTTGGTACCCCTAAAGTTTTCCAAGTTTGCATTATTCCCCTCTACCTTTTGTAATTCACGTATCTTCAATAAACACATTCTTAATACTTCAACAATTATTCATCATTAATATTATAACTCATAAATATTTAACAACCAGATCATTCCCAGAAAAGAGGGGGCTTTCCAATAAGGATTTCTCCCTATTGGCGCGCAATTAGGTGACCAAACCTCTCCTCGACAGAACTTTCTAGACATTGTCAATATTGTAAATAATATGAATAACTTTGTTGTCTCAATTATTAATTTAATAATATAAAATATTATGCAGATGATAATGTGACAATAATTGAATTAATTAACGTGAGATACTATGCAACAATTACTATAACAATAATTGAGTAAACTGAGTGGCTTCTTACGTAAGCATCAAAAATTAATACCGTGTGCTACTATGCAACCACGCGTATTACTGTATTTTACCACTGGGTATCTTAACAGTTTAACGGTAAAACTTTTGCCATTATTTTTATAAAAAGATATTTCTGTCGTTTTCTAACTACGACAATTCTTCCGTTGTGGGGTTCACCAATGATTGTATCGTCGTACGAATATTCCCTGTTAAAACGAATATTCCCCGACCAATTGAATATTCCCCGACACAACAAATAATTTATATCAACTTGCTTACTTTACAAAATTTTCAAATATCACCCTTAACTTTAACTTTTTATCAATTTAACCATTTATAAGAAAATTGGATACTTTCATTTCATATAATTCGGGGTCTTACAATGAGCAACAATTTTGCCCAACAAGTAATATAGCAATAAGTGTTCAATATAGTTTTAACTTTCTTACGGGAATAATAACAATGATAGTTCAAGGATAGCAAGAAATATCAGTGGTTCTCAACAATAATCTCTACGAATAAAAAGATATCAATAAGATTCAAAGCTTAATCAATACAAGATTTCAAAGTAATGAATACTGAGCAGTCACTAAGGACTATAAACTTCTCCTATAATTAATAGTAATAAACTGATAATTTTACAAAACAAGTACAACAGGTGATCAGCCTAAAGTACTGTAGACACTCAAAATTTTCTGTACTACTGACACTAACATTGCAGGAAGGCAGATTCGTCTTTTATGAGAGAACCCTGAAAGACAATCCACAACCATACTGGATACTACCGGAGGTTCAGCATCAACCCCATATCGCAATCTGGGAGTAATCGTTCCAATCTTGGAGAACCCTGAGGCATGCAGATTAATACCGAAACACACACCGGAGAAGACCGATTAATCTCGGAGATAACCCCGAGGTATCCAGTCTCAGCCCTAAACATGGGAATAGCCTCCAACCTTGGTGATAGCCCCAAGGAATGCAATTTCGGCATTAACCCCAGAAATGCTTGTTACAAGTGCAACCAGATTCAATCTCGGCGCTCACAATAAGATACATTGTATCAGCCCGACGATGACATCGGGAAGACAGACAAGCCTCAAAGATGACAGTGAGGACTTTCAACCAATTGCAACAGTCCAATCCCAGCGAAGCTGAGTAACGTCTGCTTTATCGACCAAACCCAGCAATAACACCGGTAAGGGGAAACATCGTCATCTGACCAACACGATGCCACGCCAAGTCGTCTCAACACATCTACGCAACAACGGCCCATAAGGCTAACCAATCCCGAGTTACTATTGTGCGGGGTAACGGATGAAATTTGAAGCTTGAAGACCGGAGGGCATCGTCCCATCTTCAAAGACTTCGTACAAACTCTAATCCCATGCCATCGTACAAACTCTCGACAACGGCAGTCCAAAATAGGTACTGTATACCTCAAACGGATGCCCAGATTGTACTTCAGAAAAACCGAGTGGACATTACAGTGCCCGCGTGCACGTACTTCGAGACGACCCGACCCGACCAAACCGGGCCGACCCGACCCGCCTCTGGGACACCTGCGGTTGAACCGCAGGTACACCTGCGGCAGCTTTGGTCTATAAATAGAGGGCTTGGGGTGCTGATTTTTAAGAGAAAAAAGATGGAGAAACCCTGCAGAATTCGCTCTACACTTGCTATACAGTGTATTTGCCCACTTTAAACACCTGTGAGATCATATACTGCCCTTTTTTGTACGTACAAAAGCCAGTGTTTACTCACTCTAAAGATATAGAAGTCTTCTTTGGCAGCCCACTGTAAGCCTTCTCACACACTTTAGAGTCTTTCTCTTCTTTTTTGAACACACCCTTCTACACGTTGAGAGTCGTTTTGCTTGCTTTTGCTCGGACTTTGGTCCGTGGTTTCATTTCAGTATATATATATATATATATATATATATATATATATATATCTTATATATATATTTACATATATATTGACTAACATTACCGAGTTATGCCTCGGTTGAGCCTAGACTTCGATCTGGAGCGTTTATTTGCTTTTCTATATATATATATTTTTATATATATGAACTGTGTATCGGAATTTGTTCGATTGAGCCTAAACTTCGGTTTGGTGTGTTTATTGCTTTAATAAATATATACTTATATATATTAACTGTGTGTTGGACTTTGTTCGATGAGCCTAAACTTTGGTTTGGTGCGTTTAATTGCTTTCTTATATATATATACTTATATATATAAACTGTAGTCGAACTCCGTTCGATGAGCCTGGATTTTACATCCGGTGCGTTTACTCGCATATATATATATATATATATATATATATATATATATATATATATATATATATACTTATATATCTGCTATCCTCACCTGGATGGACATGTTTACTTCGTGGTGTGTGGTTGACCATTTTATAGCTTTCTGTACATTTCGTCCCGCCTGGAGTTTCCTCCGTGGCGGTTGATAGCCTTTAACAGCTTTCTTTACATTTCTGGTCCCCCATAGAGCTACTTCGTGGTTGGTGATCATGTTTGTATATATATATTTACGGCTTTTATATATATACCTGCTTATTGCTTTAATACAAATTGCGGTATCATGTGAGCCTAGGAATCATGTGATCACAGATTCATCCCATTGGATCTAGATTCGGTTCCCGTGATGGACATTTTCAGCTGTAAGCAGCTTGTAAATTATTTTGCGGTGTCTGATTTTCCTTAGATGGTTACCATACCCACGAGGAAGTCGACATTATTTTGTACATTATTTTCGTACGGATGCTTCGCCGCCGTCAAATAAAATCAACCAAGCCACGCATTTAATAAAATGGGAGTGCAAAAGGCCACAATTACTATTGAGCATCAGGGTTTGAAAAATCTCTTTTATAAAACATCACTGCCATATCTTACTAAAATTAAATTTTTACATAAATTCAAACCCTGCGTATATAGGTGCGAACGAGGCGTCGTACCACTTTCAAATAACAACGCATTGACTCACACACACACACACACATTCAGATAATAGTTTCTTGAAAAGAGGCGGTCACCGTGGTAACACGGATGTCGGGGGGGGGTGCCTAACACCTTCCCCCCGCATAACCAAGTCTCCGGACCCTAATTGAATCTCGGTTTCACCGACCCGCATAGCAGTGTCAAATCACTGGGTCAATGTGCAAACCTTTTCTCGGTTGTGTTGGTACAACCATTTAAAAAAACCAACTGGCGACTCTTAACAGTCCATCATCGACATTATACATGTCGGACATTTTTCACTTATTTTTTCAAATAAATCTCACCTAAAATGAGAACACCAAAGAACAAGTAACGGAAAGGGACATCTAAAAATACCGACGTCGACAGGTGGCGACTCTGCTGGGGACTCCAGTAAGAGGACTTAAGCCGCTATTTCAATCTTTTCAAAATTATTATCTGCTTGCGTGTGGATGTTGCATTTACATTGGATGAATGTGTACGAATGCATGTCTTGTTTATTTAGTGCTTCGCACTATAAACTGCCTGTGATGTTAGTGCCTCACACTATAAATTGTCTGTGATGTTAGTGCCTCGCACTATAAACTGCTCATGATATTAGTGCTTCGCACATGTCATCATTTCATACGGTGAGACGCGATGTATGTGAATGTATGTTGTGTGGCCCCTCCACCAGGAGGCTATCCCGTCGGTGTTTGATTACTGGACTCGTGAGAAGCCTGATTCTCCGAGGCTCAGGAAAGGCACCACCCAAATTCGCTCCAGTTGAAAGACCGGATTAACTTCCCGTCAAGTAGATTGCGATGATTTGGGAACCTTCATGCCAAAAAGCCGCTAGAGTAACCTAAGATAGGTCAGCCTCTGATAAACCCAAAACGGAGGAAAGTCACTTCATGCTCTCATTTTAAATTACACAATTCCATGACATATCTATCTCCATGTAAATGAGAAATATGAAGGAATGTGTACACATATACATACATGCTACAAACAGCTGACATCCGTTTTTGCAAGATAAAATTCCTAAAATGGACTCATTACATTGCATATTAATATTCACCTTCCCTAAGGACTAAACTATGCAAGTCTTTCGCAGGGAGTCAATCGGGCCTACTACCCGTTCAAAGTCCAAAAAGGCAACAGGCCTACAGTCAATTATGTCGTCATCCGACCAGACTGAACTTAATCCAGTTTCTCGCAAAGAATTCGACGGATTAAGCAAACAAATTGCAGATTTGGCTGTTCTGTTCAAAGAATTACATCAGTCTACACAGGGTCAGAAAATACTCGTACATACTGAATCCTCCATACAAGGAGGAGCCCAGGTCGTTACCATACCTGAACTGCTGTTGGATCCGACCAACAAAACTCATGATGCTGCCCATCCCACTGGAGATCCAGACACTGGTGACATCAAAAAGAAAGTCCTGCAAATGGAAGAGACCCTTCACATTATCAAAGGAATTGGAACACACGGGAGTGTTTCATATGCTGATATATGTATTTTTCCTGGTGTTCACTACCCAGAAAAATTTAAAACTCCTGACTTTGAAAAATATGACGGGTTAGGAGATCCTTATACACACTTAAAGGTATTTATTGGAGAACTTGGATCTTATACAGAGGATGAAAAGCTCAGAATGCAATTATTCCAAAAGAGTCTAACTGGAGAAGCCCGTTCATGGTACACCAGATTAGACAACTCCAAAATCTATAGCTGGGAAGAGCTAGCACATGCCTTCCTCACTCAATACAGCTTTCAGTCTCAAATGGCTCCTGATCGGTATCAAATTACCAAGATCAAGAAAACAGTCTAACGAGTCTTTTAGAGAGTATGCCCAGAGGTGGAGACGCCTGGCTGCCCAAGTGAATCCTTCCATGACCGAATCAGAAATGGTCATGACGTTCATAGACATACAAGAAGCTCCCTTCTATGAGAGAGTTTTAGCCGGCATCGGCAAACCGTTTTCTGAAATGGTCAAACATGGGAAGATGGCTGAGATGGGATTGAAATCTGGAAAGATTCAAGACCTAGTTGCACTCAAAGCTGTTGCTGATCACATCCATTCTGGAAATTATGGGAACAACCCCAGGAGGGTCCATAAAAAGAAAGAGGAAGATATTTCCCTGATACTACAGGGTCAAAAAGGCAGTCAAAATATGCCTGTTCAGAGGAGAAACTATACTCCCTTTCCAGCACAGTTTGTAAACCCTCCAATACCAAAAGGTGGAGAAGCCAAACGCCCTCGAGTGTTCACACCCTTAGGGGATACCCTCGAGAATATCCTTAATCTTCTGACAACACAAAAGAAGATTACACATCTACTTCCACCAGCCAACCCAAATGGAAGGGGTTTTAATGCTGCTCGAAAATGTGCTTATCATGCCGGGGCACCTGGACATGATACTCAGGATTGTTGGGCCTTGAAACACAAGATCCAAGACCTGATAGACAATGGTGAGATCGTGGTCACTAAACCAGATCAACCTAATGTTCAAGACAACCCTCTTCCTCAACACAAAGAAGAAGAGGTCAACATGATTAATTGGAGCAGTGGACAGAGTTCCAACTTCAGCTGTGATTCTTCCAAAACCATCAAAGACGGTGATAACAGATGGGATTATGCCAAGTTCCAGTTCATAATAGAACGAAAAATGAAAGCTCTCTGCAAACAAATTGAGCAATTGGCGGAACTGGTGACTTATCAGCATCAAGTGACTCGTCAGCTAATCAGCCAGGAGCATGCTATTCTCCTGCCCATTGTCATGAATATTCCCTCTTCACTTTCAGAACATGAAATGCTGGAAGACAAAGTAACGAAGAGAGCAAATGCCAAGGCCCGTCGTGATTTCGCCAACAAAAGGGAATTCACCTATTTGGGTCAACCTATGGAGGAGATACTTCACATGTTAATCAATGAAGGAAGAATCAGTTCCCTTCTACCTCCAATCAACCCCCGTTCGGGATGGTACAATTCTGAAGGAGTATGTCAATATCATTCCCAATCTCGTGGTCACAGCACAGAAGAATGTTGGGCACTCCGCCACCTTATTTAGAACTACCTGGCAGATGACGACACTGTGCTACGCGCCAGTGAGAATGCAGGTCCCACTAAATGGAAGAGTGTGGTAGCCGTCATATCTACTGAAGCTGATCAATCACTCGTCATGCCAATAATTCAACTCAAAGGAAGCAACAATCCTTTGAAAGTGGCTGCTCCTGAGTCAATCAACTTGTCGTGCAGAGCACAATATCCTATTGTTAGCTTGCATAAAGTTCCATGGAATTATGGAGAAGGTGAAGGATCCACCTCATATACCACTGCTGCAGTGTCGAAAGAAAATCCACTATACCTTCCCCAACGGGTGATGAAATCTGCCGTCAAATCAAAGGGAAAAATACCCACGGAGAAGATTGAAAAATTCCTCCGCACTATGGGTCATAACGAAGCTACGGTGGTTTTAAGCTTGAAAGAAGCTCCACAACATATATCAATTTTGGACTTGGTCCTCACTTCCAAGAATCACCGGAAGATCTTGTTAAAGGTTTTAGAAGAAGCCTATCTCCCGACATCCATGGATGAGGAAAATTTTCAACATCTGGTTGATCACATTTTCAATGACAATGTGATATCCTTCACTGATGATGACATTCTGCCTGAAGGGACCGGTCATTGCAAACCGTTACACATCACAGTCTTGTCCTCCGAGTATATGGTGGTTGGAGTCCTGATAGATGGAGGCTCATCCCTAAATATCTGCCCATATGCTACCTTGGTGAAGATGAATATCAATCCTAATCGAATCTGGAGTAGCCATACTATCATCAAAGCTTTTGATGGAGCCCGCCGAAATTCGGTTGGAGTAATTGAGCTGCCAATTGAGATTGGTCCTCATACATTCTGCGTATCCTTCCATGTGCTCAAGATAGAATCGGGATACAACCTGCTCTTGGGACGACCATGGATCCACGTGGCTGGGGCAGTCCCCTCCACCCTTTATCAACAATTAAAATACATTATCAACAACAGCCTGGTCACGATCAACGCTGAACCAGAGTGTCCTCAACACGGGGATTTACCGATCATCAATGCTAATGCGGACGTTGAACCAGTCAATTTTCATGCTTTGGAAATAAGAAATACCCAATACCATGTTATTGGAGCACCACTGCCCGAACCCCAGATTTCTGTCGAAGTGATGTCAGCCACTCAAGAAATGATGTCGTTGGGTCATAAACCAGGACAAGGGTTGGGTAAAGATTGTCAGGGTATCAAGTACCCTATTCGCTTAACCAAGCATACTGGAACAACTGGACTAGGCTATTCGGCCAGCTCTAGTCACGGGAACCCTCATAAGCATCCGCAGGTTCCTTCAGCTTCAACGATGTGGCGTTTATCTTCGCCTTCAAGTGCTGAGTCCGCAAAACCTCCTGTAAAGGTGCCAGCCAATGTCATGGCTATGTTATTTCCTAAGCTGAAACCGGTGGAGGAAAACAAAATTGTTATTCCAGATCACGCAATCAAAGAAGAGGAGCAAAGAATCAAGGAGAACGTTGTCCGAATAATGTCGGGCATGCGTATCATCGTCCATGATGAACATACCAACCGATACACCCCAGACGATGATTGCCCAGACATAATGGCCATCATTCGGGACAGGGAGGATGACGACAGTCCCTCCATCACTGCGGTTCACCTAAACTTTGCTCTTGCCAATTGGAACAGCATTCCTTGCATTGGTCGTCAAGAGTAAAGCGGGCAGAAGTTCTTTCTGCCCTGTAGATATAATAATTGCTTACTTTTCTGTACAATATTAGCAGTTTATTTTTCCAGTATATGCTAACACTGTGTATGATCAAACACGTTTCATATATACTAAGTGAAAGCATATTTTGTTTCAGGACTCTGAATTTAGATGTGCCTGTACTTGCTGATACGATGCCTCTCCTACACAGGGATTGTACCTTTGATGTAGAGATGAATTCAGCCTTGATGGATACACAGGATGACATTGAGGTGCCTCCAAAAATTCAAGAATGGGTCAAAGATACACCTAAACCCAACCTTGATCAAACCACTTCTTTCAATCTCGGAACCTTAGAAAGCCCTAAGTTATTCCAGATTGGTTCAGACCTTACCCCAAACCAACGGAATGACATGGTTACACTATTAACCTAATTCCAGGATGTGTTTGCATGGTCTTATGAAGACATGGTGGGTTTGTCCACTGACATTGTCCTTCATCGCCTTCCCATTAAAGAGGGATTTAAGCCAGTCAAACAGAAACTCAGGCGATTGAAACCTGAGTGGAGTTTAAAGGTGAAAGAGGAAATTGTGAAACAATTTCAGGCTAGCATCATCATGGTGTCTACATATCCTAAGTGGATATCCAATATCGTGCCCGTGCCTAAACCTGGAAGGAAGGTGCGAGTTTGCGTGGATTACCGGGACTTGAATAAAGCTTGACTAAAAGACAGCTTTCCCGTGCCATTTATCCACATTCTCATTGACAATACTGCGCAATACGACATGTACTCCTTTGCTGATTGCTTTGTGGGGTATCATCAAATCATGGTTGCCGAGGAAGATCATGAGAAGACTGCCTTCATCACTCCTTGGGGAACTTTTTTTTATAGACGGTTGTCAGTCGGCCTCATAAATGCCGGAGCTACTTATCAACGAGCTATGATGACTCTTTTCCACGACTTAATGCATAAAGAGATTGAGATCTACGTGGATGACATCATTGTCAAGTCCCGGAGGGAGGATCACCATATAGACCATCTCAGAAAGCTATTCAACAGGTTGCGTAAGTACAACTTAAAGTTGAATCCAGCCAAATGCGCCTTTGGCGTTAAATCAGGCAAGTTACTAGGATTTCTAGTCAGCCACAAAGGGATTGAGCTGGATCCTGCCAAAATCCAAGCCATCAAGGAAATGCCCATTCCTCAGACAAAAAAGGAAATTCGGGAATTTTTGGGAAGAATCAACTTCAGTAGCAGGTTTATCTCCCAACCCACAGCAACCTGTGAACCAATCTTCAAACTATTAAGGAAGAAATCCTCCATGAAATGGGATGATGAGTGTCAGAATGCCTTCCTTACAATCAAGAAACAGCTAGTCAAAGCTCCTGTGTTGGTACCACCCAGGGATGATGTTCCCCTGTTTATGTACATGTCCGTAAGTGACAATGATATGGGCTGTATGATGGGGCAGAAGGACGATAGAGGCCAAGAGCGAGCTATCTATTACCTCAGTAAAAGGTTCAGCGGCAGTGAACACAAGTACACTCTGATCGAAAAGACGTGTTGTGCTTTAGCATGGGCTTCCATGAGGTTACAACATTACCTCCATGGTCACACAACCCATCTTATATCCCACGTGGATCCTCTCAAGTACGTGTTCAACAAACCCATGTTAAATTGTCGGCTGTCCAAATGGCAGTTGATCCTACAACAATTTGACATCGTATATGTGACTCAAAAGTCCATCAAAGGTCAAGGAATCGCGGATCAACTGGCCGCCGCACCTTCAGGGGATTTCAAACCCTTAGAAACATATTTCCCTGATGAAGGAGTAATGACAGTACAGCAACACCATCAGTACGATACGCGCCAATCATGGAAGATGTATTTTGATGGAGCTGTTAATATGGAAGGTTCTGGAGCTGGAGCAGTTCTAGTATCTGATACGGGGGAGCAGTATCCCGTCGCTATCCAATTACAGTTTGACAGCACCATTAATACGGTTGAGTATGAAGGTTGTCTCATGGGGCTAAAACTTGCCCATTCAATGGGCATCAGACGGTTAACTGTCCTTGGAAATTCAGAGTTGGTAATCAGACAATCCACTAGAATCTATCAAACCAAGGAACTACATTTGCTGCCTTACCCTCGGTAGGTTTCGAAGATGGCTTTGGAGTTTGAAGAAATCTCCTTTCTACATGTTCCTCGTAATAGGAATTAGCAACTTTGGACTCCTTGGTTCATATATCAGACAAGGAGCAATTGCCAAGTGTCACAATTTCCCTGAACAAGGCCACAGCATACGGGAATTATGTTGGAGAAGTATCGGATGAGCTACCTCCTATCCCACAGCCTTGGTATCAGCATATCAAGGAATATCTGCGAGATGGATCTACACCCGCTGAGGCGAGCCCGACTGAGAAAAGGCGGATCCATCGACTTGCAATGAAATTCTACCTGAATGGAGATACGCTCTACAAAAGAGATGCGGGATTAGGCCTCCTCCGGTGTTTAGACAAAGATCAAGCCCAAAGGCTCATGGATGAAATACATGGCGGAGTCTGTGGCCCCCCACATGAGTGGCCCTCTCCTTGTCAAGAAAATCCTCAGAACGGGACATTATTGGCTATCTCTCAAAGCTGATTGCCATGACCACGTTAAAAGATGCTATCAGTGCCAGATTCATGGGAATGCTATACACGCCCCTCCACGGGAACTCCACAATATGAGTTCACCTTAGCCCTTCTCAATGCGGGGAATGGACGTTATCGGGCCCATTGAACCTAAAGCCAGTAATGGTCATCGGTTTATATTCACCATGATCGACTACTTCACCAAGTGGGTAGAGGCGGCCTCCTTCCCCAGGGTCACTAAAGAAGTCATCATTGCTTTCATCAGAAACAATGTTGTTTGTCGTTATGGGTAACCAGATGTGATTGTGTCAGACAATGCCAAAAACCTCAACAACAAGATGATGGAGGAATTGTGCAGTAAATTCCACATCAAACATCTCAACTCAGTCATCTATCGTCCAAAGATGAACGGTGCTGTTGAAGCGGCTAATAAAAACATCAAGAAGATTATGCAAAAGATGTCCGCCAACCACAAAGATTGGCCTGATGTATTGCCTCTGACTCTGTTAGCCTACAGAACATCCATGCGTACTTCAACTGGGGCAACCCCCTACGCACTAACCTATGGGATGGAAGTAGTGCTCCCCATAGAAGTTGAGATGGAATCTCTCAGAGTGTTGATAGACGCTAAGCTGGATGAAGATCAATGGGTACAAGACAGGTATCACCAATTGTCTCTAATAGACGAAAGGCGAACCGCGGCTATCTTCCATGGTCAGTTATATCAGCAAAGGATCGTCCAATCCTACAACAAAAAGTCCGGCTACGGCAGTTTAAACAACATGACTTGGTTTTGAAGAAAATCCTGGACAACCAAGATCAATCTAAGGGAAAATTTGCTCCTAACTGGGAAGGCCCATTTATTGTCAATGAAGTATTGACGGGAGGTGCTCTCAGATTGCAAGAAATGGACGGTGATGAATTTCCACAACTCATTAACTCAGACATCGTGAAACGATACTATGTCTGAAGTAACTCGCAAACACCCTGGTGTCAAACCATCAGATCACCAGTCATTCCGGTTTTTTAACCCTTTACCACATTCAACTTTTCTGCATTTCGCCCCTCAGGGAAGCATACTTTTCAAGCCAGCAGCCTGGCTTTCCTTTGCGCTCATATAACTTAGGTCATCCCACCGTGGATCGAACCTCTTACGTTTACAGTTTGGCTACCCATACCTGGGATCAAACTTTTCCTCTGCAGTTTATCCTCAACTTAGGATTAAACTTTCTCATCCTCGCACTCTGACCTGCACATGGGATTACGCTTTCTCTTCTCACCCTGAGGGGTGAACTACGTCGACCTGATCTCCTCTTCAATAGGAGTACGTAGGCAACCATTTCATATGGTCTGGTCGCAATAAAACAAAAACAACAAAAACATTTCTACCCTTCTCTCCTCACAAAAAAACAAAAAAAATATTCCTACACCATTTCTGCCACATACAGAGTTGAACCTCTTACACCAGGTTCGAACTACGCAGACCTGATCTCCTCTTCAATAGGAGTACGTAGGCAGCCATTCATGGTGCGGTCTCACCCCCTACCAAAACACAAACCCTTGTCAGTTGGTACTGGGATCAAACATCAATCCACTACGTTTCATTCGGCTTCAGACCAAAGGGATGGAATTACCCACCTCTCCTCCCAAATAGGAGATTCGGCGACCATCTAAGCTGCGGTCATACCTTGAAGAGTAACGCCAATCCATAAGAGATGGAATTAACTAGGCTTCTCCTGAATAGAAGTACTGGCGACCATCTGTGGTGAGGTCAATCTCAGAGAGGAAAGACACACTCCTCTCCACATTTCCATACAAAAACCAGTCCCAAGACACCAAAATATGGTAGGGATACACAGATCGATGATCCATTCTAAACTATCCAGAGACAACTCAATGTCCATCCACCCAGGAGGAATTCAGAATACATCAAGATCATAAGCCCTGAAGCAGCAGGAAAAATATCAAACAAATAGCAAGGTGTATCTAAAAGGGAAGTGATCCAAAAATATATTTCCCTGTCATATATAATGTTGTTTGATATACATGATGTAAACTGTACATGACAAAATGGCTAAGCTAGTCTGTGCAGGTAAGTACAAGCTAATCTATGAGTCAGGATACACGCGAGCTAGCAAGCCCAACATAGCATCCCTCTCAGAAGAAGGAGGTAAAGCTGTGGTCTCCTGTATGAGAGTATCCACACGACCTAATAGATCAGAAGTTGTCTGCATGATGACCATATGCTCATCAATATATGTGCCCATCTCTGCGATTATGTCAGTGGTAAGGGACATCGATGCAGTACTGTCTGTGACGGCTACATCCCGGGCAGATATGGCACTATCCCGCTCAACTATCACTGCATCTCTGGCTAATCTGGCCTCATCCCGCTCAACAATAGCGGCATCCCTGCTAGCTAAGGCCTCATCTCTCTCCAACAGAGCGGCCTCCCTCACATCCAGAGCAGTCGATATCATAGATCGAACCTGATCTCTCTCAAAGTTCATCAGCTGAAGACTCTGCTCTAAGTACTGTGCTGAGTGCTGAATCGCAAAAGTGATGGTACTAGGAGAATTCGGAAGAAATACTGGCAACCCAGCAGCGGGCTCCTCCTCGAAGTGGTTATCAATGTCCTCCACAGGATCCACACCCTCTGCGTCACTATCCGGTACTGCAGATACTACTGCAGCCGATAAAACCTCCGTCTCCATCCAGGCGAAATACTCTGCGGAATAACCTGGACTGCTCACTGAAAAAGCAGATACCTCACGATGGTCCCAACAAGCGTATACAAGAGATCGGTCCTTGGCTGAGAGGTATCGGGCAGCTGAACGCTGGCATGTCGCCCCTGTGAAACGATGAAAATCCTGAAACTGGTCGAACTGCGATATCACGGCCAATGGGTGATAAGTAGTCACACCCCTCAAGCCGGCCAAAGGGAGGAAATCCATGCCCGGAGCATGAGTAATAAAGCTGTATGGTGAGCTAAGCCCCGAGCACAGCAATATACTAAATGGGTCTCTGATGTCTGCCAAAAATGCGGACCAGGACTGAGCATCTATACACTCCGATGGCTGAAAGGAGTATGACATGGCCACATCGTGGGTAAACCAATATCCATGCCGTCTAAGGGTACCAATCGGTCTCAAGTGTGACATGAACCACACATATAGAAGGACTGAGCTCCCAGTAAACACTCCTGATGGATAAGTACTGCAATAGGATGCTGACCGCAGAGTCTCTGCCAAGATCATAGGCACAATGGTATGACCCTCCCTGAGAGCTCTCACGACCATGATAACGCCTATATCTATCTCATCCATATACCGCGGCATGTACACATATGATAGTACACATAACATCAGTACGTCAACTCTGGCTAGACGCTAATGATCCTCCGGTGCGATGAAATCCCCGGAATGTCGTGAGTAACTGTCCTCTGAGCCAAATCTGTCGTACAGAAAATGCTGAGAGATCACATGGCCAGATGTCAGCTCATCATGCACTACTCTGCGCCTCAATCCTGTGAGAGTCATGAATCGTCTACTCATGTCTCCCAGAGCCATATGCACGCAAGGTCTGTCTAAAGGCAGCATCGTCAAACGTGCATACTCCTCCAGAGTAGGAGTCAACTCATGGGTGCCGAATCGGAATACCTGCCTATCAGGTCGCCAATGCTCTAGCATCCCATCTACGAATCCTGCAGAAACCTGAAATGCCAAAAAAGTCATGGTATGCTGCAGTAACATATCTACGGTCACCCTGTCTGGTGGTGACATACTATCATACCATGATCTCATACTCGATGCCACCACTGACGGTGGGGTATGATCTATACGTCTAACTGTCAAAGAAGACATCTGTGAGGGCCGTGTCATAAGACCATCCAGGGGTCAATGCCGAATATCTCTGGACATACATACATATGCATAACATGATATATGCATAATAGATAATGGATGACAATATGATATAGGGAATGGAAAAGACTGTGCATACATTCCTAAGTATGTCATCATCTAATACATCAGCTCTGTACAGCTACAAATACAAGGAAATGGGGCACAGACGCCCTACTACTAACAAAGGCCTATCAAAAGATATAGCGAGAATGGGGAACAGCCACCCAATATCTAACAGAGGCCTATCAAAAGATATAACAAGAATATATCAGAAGAAGACAATGGTGTCGATATCCATATCATCAATCCTGTCCACCTGATGTAACTCCTCCTGAGTCACTGGATCTCTATCAACAGGGATGTCAGACCTATAAAGAGGAGGATCGGCGTCGGCAAAACCAAATGGGTCATCCGAGGGGCCAGCGCCTGAGCTGGAAGGAACAAATGACTCCACCTCTGCTGGATCTCTGCCCAAATGCCGAATAAATATATGTGCCTGGTCCAACTGACGGGTCAAGCTATCAATCTGGGCCACATGAGTCGGATCTCAGACAAAAGCTATCCAATCCGTCATCATCAAGGATCCAGGAACCATGTCCCCCATAAACTGTGTGGCGCGAGATTGGGCTCCAATAGTACGAGGAAGCCACCAACGCTGAATGTCTCCTGAGTACAAGGACCCTCTGATAATGCAAATCCGTCAATACCCAACAACAGGATATCAATGGCGGGTAACTGCGATATAGGCCAGTGACGCCTGACAGGAGGAAAGATTGGTATACGAATCTCCCCTATGGTGCTCCTGATAGCACGTTCTCCTAGATAGAGCTCCCAACCGCCATCTGTGAAGAGTGGACTCTCCTGGTGGAAATTAAATACTCTACCCCAGTCGGGTATCCATCCTCAAAACCCACTGTCAAGTGTTCCCCAGAATAGGGAAGCCAGGTGATGGTGTTGGCCGACAGCAACTCTAGCTGCATACGGCAATGAGTGAATCCCTCCGTTACAGGGAACTCGGGCAGAATTGAATGATGCCATCTTCGTCCTCGTGGATAGGTATCTAAACCTAAAACACTCATGGGACGCAAACAAGGAAGCCTCTCATAGGCCCAAAACTGCCAACACAATGGCAAGACATCTGCTATCAGTAAACACTCTTAACCTATAAATGGGAAAAGACAAGAGAAATACTCACCAGCAAAAACGGGTAAAATCCTAGCCAAGCCTCGGTCAAACCCTGTGAGCGCATACGCATGCCCCGGAGGAAATAGGCAAAGGTATAGGAGCCTCAATCGTACTCTCCAATACGGTCCATGTCACGTGTAGCACTGACCAAAGCAAAAGATACCGTGGAAGAGTTATCTGCTATGAAGCAGCCTCGAATGATCATCAGGAACAATCGCCGCAGAACGCGATCCCTGATCATGACATCATCAGGCATGGGCTCACTCAATAGTCCACTCACAGCATCCACGCTCAAAGGACCTGAACGGACGGTCCTGCCTTTGAGCGCCGTCGCCGGAACTCCTAACAAGGATCTGACGGTAGTAGGGGTAATATTCGCCATGCAAGGCACTGGCTCCCCTCCAAACTCCACACCAGTAATAAATCGCCAATCCATCGACGTCATCATCACCTCGCAATCTAGCAGGTGAAGTGACTGAGTCTGGTGAAACCACCGCTCAGACAATGCCCTGAGGTAACCCCAGGGACAACGACGGGGAAGGATGGAGAAGAATGCCCCAAATCTCCACTCATGCACAACTGCTCTATAATCAGGATGAAGTGCCTGGTACATGGAGTGGATGCTAAACCAGTTCCCTCGAGGGTGTGTAAAACCTGGAACCTGCATGAAATGCAAATCTACGTCAGAACCCTTTAATCCTCATCAATAGGAAAGAAAGAAAAGCAAAGTCTAACGCCGTACCTCGTTAGCATGTAAATACATCGATGGATGTCTGCCCAAATCACGCAGCAATTCTGGGTTTGCCACCTGAATTCTCGGAAGCTCCCTACGAGAGACAGGTGCAGCAGGAGCGGGATCCTCTATCGGAATATCCGCCTCCTCGTCCTCAACGTCTAGAACACCTACCTGAATATGACGTATCACGGCCTCCATCAACCGTCGAGGCTATCTAACAGAACGGGGACGAGGTACTTCAGAAGCCCTCCGCCATTCACCAGAAGTGGTCCTATAGGAACTGCTCGGCTGATCCGGATCCATAATATCTGGACAACAAGTCTCCAAATCACCTCAGAAAGGGTGTGGCATTTCCTTACCTGGAGCTTTCTCTAATGCATTTATGATTATATGCATGCATGCATTTACTTTAACAAACAATAGAGTTAAAATGCATGACTACCCAATGCCTACCTTTTGAAAATTTTTTCTATAGTCCCCTTTGAAATAGGACTATCCACATGCACTCAGGCATGTTTAGGTGGCCATTCAGTAGCACACCTGCCCCAAAGTCATATACACAATATATGCATCAAAAATCAAAAGCATCATGCATAAGGCCAACCTCAATTCTAGGAGTACTTTGCCTTTCTACCTTTTGCTCATTGGACCTCAAATAGGACAAAAAATAGCAGAAAAAGGTGCCAATTTGACTGTCTCAAAAGTTAAATTTTTTCACATCATTATGTTCAGCATGGTTTAATACTAACATTTACTATGTTGAATATTTTTTATCAAGTCATTTGTGCATACATAACCACTACTATGTGTTTAGATGCATTTCGTGTGATAACTCACAATCTAACAGACAGAAACTAGAGAAAATACATGCATACGTTACCAGGATAGTGTGAAACACTTGCACGGTGACAGAATTTGCAGAAAGCAGCCCGAACTCAGTAGATCTGAAGATGGCTCGCGGTTTTCTCTAAGCGAAACAAGTTGAAAGTGACTTGTGAACGCTGCTGGCTGATGAATATATGATCCACGCCTGGCCATAGGCCTATCTGCGGCTGCAGTAGGTACACCTGCGGCACCCCCATGTGGGTCTCATCCCTCTGGCTCGATCCAATTCGAGTTGCAAAGGAGGTCTTACGAATTAAAATGGTCAAATCAAGAATAAAAACGCCACGCGATTGAGCAAAACTGCATACAATCCTGGTTTTCTCTGATGAGACTTTGAATCGGTACATAACGCATTGGTATTCGCCCACACACAGGGTACACTATACCAGTAATTTCAAATGATCTCAGTCAAGCTCGGCAATACCGTACGTAGGTCCAATGCCGCTGTTACAGGATCATCATCCTTGTCAAACTGAGTCCCCGACGGGGAACGTGAGTCCCCGACGGGGGTTACAACGTAGATCCCCGACTGGGGTTACAACGCGTGTTCATCCGTTGACACACAAATCAACGAAGGTCAAGCAGCGTTGACATTATCTCAGCCGATGGCAAGTAAACCCATCAGAGCATACACAGTTGTTCGATCAATGCATACGTCCCCAGTAGATCTCCCGAGGGGTTTGCAACATGAATTCACGGCAGGGGATTACCCCGTACATTCAAGCTGTTGACACATATATCAACGAAGGTCAAGCAGCCTTGACATCATTCCAACCGATAGAGGGTTAGACCTATCAGAGCTCTCGAGCCATTCGGGGTTCTTACCACCCGATTACCCATATTCCCTGGCAGGGGGGTCACAACGCAATATTCCGATAATCTACACGACAGCGGAAGTCAAGCAACCTTGACAATATATCCCACAGGATTTTTTAGCCGTTGATTCAAATATCGGTGAAATACACGTCAACGAAGGTCAGGCATCCCTGACAGCATTTGCTGTTGGCAGTAACTCCAACAGAACCCTGACATGTCCTGACGATACAAACTAGGAGATTGTCATTAAGGAGGATGGATGATGGAATATGTTATACACTTCCCAAACAGATCAAGCTTTATCCCCACAGATCTCTTACACATAAGAGGTACCTCTGTAGGATCTAGTCCTTATCCAGGAATTTGATGATAACTCCAACATCAACATCCTGACAGAATCAGATTATACATCAAATATGGTCATCATTGCCAATCCCCGGTTGAAGCAACAGGGAGCCAGCAATTATCCTCAGCGTGTTGGGCTACAACCCCGTACACATGCATCATGCATCTACATCATGTTGCTATCCATAGTACCATGTTTGTCTTATTACGTTTTAAGCATCTAGGATTCTTTATCCTACCCATGCATTGCCATGCACGAGTATGATAAAGAGGGGCATCTGTAGACACTCGAAATTTTCTGTACTACTGACACTAACATTGCAGGAAGGCAGATTCGTCTTTTATGAGAGAACCCTGAAAGACAATCCACAACCATATCGGATACTACCGGAGGTTGATGCGCAATCTGGGAGTAATCGTTCCAATCTTGGAGAACGCTGAGGCATGCAGATTAATACCAGAACACACACTGGAGAAGACCGATTAATCTCGGAGATAGCCCCGAGGTATCCAGTCTCAGCCCTAAACATGGGAATAGCCTCCAAACTTGGTGATAGCCCCAAGGAATGCAATTTCGACATTAACCCCGAAAATGCTTGTTACAAGTGCAACCAGCTTCAATCTTGGCGCGCACAATGAGATACACTATATCAGCCCGGCGATGACATCGGGAAGACAGACACACTTCAAAGATGACAATGAGGACTTTCAACCAATTGTAGCAGTCCAATCCCAGCGAAGCTAAGCAACATCTGCTTTATCGACCCAACCCGGCAATAACACCGATAAGGGGCAACATCGTCATCTGACCAACACGATGCCACACCAAGTCGTCTCAACACATCTACGCAATAACGGCCCATAAGGCTAACCAATCCCGAGTTGCTATTGTACGGGGTAACGGATGAAAGTTGAAGCTTGAAGACCGGAGGGCATCGTCCCATCTTCAAAGACTTCGTACAAACTCTAATCCCATGCCATCGTACAAACTCTCGACAACGGCAGTTCGAAATAGGTCCTGTATACCTCAAACGGATGCCCGAATTGAACTTCAGAAAAATCGAGTGGACATTACAGTGCCCGCGTGCACGTACTTCGAGACGACCCGACCCGACCAAACCGGGCTGACCCGACCCGCCTCTGGTACACCTGCGGCTGAGCCGCAGGTACACCTGCGGTAGCTTTGGTCTATAAATAGAGGGCTTGGGGTGCTGATTTTTAAGAGAAAAAAGACGGGGAAACCCTGCAGAATTCGCTCTACACTTGCCATACAGTGTATTTTCCCACTTTAAACACCTGCGAGCTCATATACAGCACTTTTTTGTACCTACAAAAGCCAGTGTTTACTCACTTTAAAGATATAGAAGTCTTCTTTGGCAGCCCACTGTAAGCCTTCTCACACACTTTAGAGTCTTTCTCTTCATTTTTGCACACACCCTTCTACACATTGAGAGTCGTGTTGCTTGCTTTTGCCCGAACTTCGGTCCGTGGTTTCATTTCAGTCTATATATATATATATATATATATATATATATATATATATATATATATACTAACATTACTGAGTTATGCCTCGGTTGAGCCTAACTTCGGTTTGGAGCGTTTATTTGCTTTTCTATATATATATATATATATATATATATATATATATATATATATATATATATATATATATATATATATAAACTGTGGTCGAACTCCGTTCGATGAGCCTGGATTTTACATCCGGTGCGTTTACTCGCTTTTATATATATATATATACTTATATATATGATCTGCTATGGAACTCTTTTCGGTGAGCTTGGATTTTATATCTGGTGCGTTTACATGCTTTTATATATATATATATATATATATATATATATATATATATATATATATATATATATATATACATTTCGTCCCACCTGGAGTTTACTTCGTGATGGTTGACCATTTTTACAGCTTTTTGTACATTTCGTCCCGCCTGGAGTTTCCTCCGTGGCGGTTGATAGCCTTTAACAGCTTTCTTTACATTTCTGGTCCCCCATGGAGCTACTTCGTGGTTGGTGATCATGTCTGCATATATATATATATATATATTACGGCTTTTATATATATACCTGCTTACTGCTTTCATACAAATTACGGTATCATGTGAGCCTAGGAATCATGAGATCACAGATTCATCCCATTGGATCTAGATTCGGTTCTCGTGATGGACATTTTCAGCTGTAAGCAGCTTGTAAATTATTCTGCGGTGTCTGATTTTCCTTAGATGGTTTCCATACCCACGAGGAAGTCGGCATTATTTTGTACATTATTTTCGTACGGATGCTTCGCAGCCGTCAAATAAAATCAACCAAGCCACTTATTTAATAAAATGGGAGTGCAAAAGGCCTCAATTACTATTGAGCATTAGGGTTTGAAAATCCTCTTTTATAAAACATCACTGCCATATCTTGCTAAAACTGAATTTTTACATAAATTCAAACCCTGCATATATAGGTGCGAATGAGGCCTCGTACCACTTTCAAATAACAGCACATTGACTCTCTCACACACACACACACACATTCAGATAATAGTTTCTTGAAAAGAGGCGGTCACCGTGGTAACACGGATGTCGGGGGGGTGCCTAACACCTTCCACCCGCATAACCAAGTCCCCGGACCCTAATTGAATCTCAGTTTCACCGACCCGCATAGCAGTGTCACATCACTGGGTCAATGTGCAAACCTTTTCTCGGTTGTGTTGGTACAACCATTTAAAAAAACCAACTGGCGACTCTTAACAGTCCATCGTCGACATTATATATGTCAGACCTTTTTCACTTGTTTTTTCAAACAAATCTCACCTAAAATGAGAACACCAAAGAGCAAGTAACGGAAAGGGACATCTAAAAATCCTGACGTCGACAAGTACCATACGTCATGCATAACATCTAATCATTCTCATGTGCGCACGTCGGTTTCCCGACAATATATAATTCCCCTACCAAAAGGGTTGTTCATCTCAATTATAAGAGTCCGCACCAAGTTAATTTAGTTTGGATAGCTTTCGATCATATATCAATAGTCTATCCGAATCAATGGCTTAGACAACTTTTCTTTTCAAGTATATACATGAACAATTATCGTTCAAAATCAAGGTTTGAAAACAATTTCATTTCTAAACTAGGAAGTATTAAGTCATGAGATATGAATTATACTTTCAAGGATTTTCTTGTACAACCAATAATAGTACAAGCTCAAATAAAGAATAGGGTTCGAATACTTGCCTCAAGCGTAGTTTACCAAGGTATAGCTTATCAACACTTTTCGAATCCTAACATAATGTAGTTATGCGTATAGGATATTCATTAGTTACGTATACTCATACATGTTATGTAAGTTTAAATGCACACATAAATGTCTAACTTAGTCTTATATCCTCATAGCACAAAATCGGTTTATAGGACATCATGATATCAAACATTATAGTTTGCAATCCTCTTTTGACTTTTTGTTCAAAAGTTTATAAACATATATCCACTTTATGATCTTTATCATTAGCATGCATATAGATACTTCAATTATTGTATTTAAACATGTATTACAGACTTAGACGATAATATAAACATACATCATATCTCAAATCTCAAACAGATTAGACAAACTATTCTGTAGGATGGCGCAGTTGCGCCCTTGCTAGGCTTAGGGACGGCACAGCTGCGCTGTCCCCTGGCCAGACTAGAGGTGAGCCTTGTATTTCCTGTTTCTGTTCCATACTTTAGCATACCAAAATAATTACACTTAACATACATACATGCTAGAGGACTCTACATAAGCGTATGACCAACCTACGTTCACTTTTACACGTCACGGTCTTAGTTTAGGATTTCCACGGAATCAAAGCTAAATAAGATCATATAATCATCATGGGTACTAATTAGCCATATGTTCACATAAAGAGATCACATAATCTGTACTACACATACTCATAAGTGTTCACATCATTTCTTCTCAATTAACATCGTTTATTACTTTAAAACATGCTTAAACTCATGTTTGGTTTACTTCCATTATGTTTAACATATAAGAATCATGTTTAGAGACATAATGATCATAAACATGCCATCTTAAATCCTCAGAACTTAACTACTCACACTAATGCAACTTGGTGTGAAAACATATCTGAGTTTACTTTTAAAATCATTTTAAACCTGAACAATGCAATTTAACACATACAAGACATCTTTAAAGCTCTTATCATGTGTAGTTAAGTGATGGTAACATCACCACAAAGTCAAAACATACTTCGTATAGTATTCATGGATATTAGCTTTAATATGTCAAGTTTTTCTTTGAAAAAAGTTCGCTAGCTCAAAGCCTAACAACTTGGTCATGAACAAAGGAACTATAAACCACAACTCATGCTCATTTATGTTCAAAAATTAGTCATGTGTATGCTATCAAGCTCGGAATTTGCAGAACATGAGTTTCATTAAAGTTCATTTTTCAAAACATTGAGTTTTTGTTATAAATCTCCTACTATGTAATGTTGGACAACTCATATCTCATAAGAAAGCTTTATACAACATGTTATACTTTTTTTCATGCATGTTTAGGTGTTAATATCAAATTAGAAACAACACAGCACAACAGAAACCAGATTCTGGTTCTGGGGACCGGCGCAGCTGCGCTGCACCCTAGTATAAACTGGGTGCAGTTGCACCCTTCTTGGACCAACTCCAGTAAGACACTCTGTTTTGCAGAGCATCACCAAATTTAATTTTTCTCAGTTTAAACATGCCCAAGTCCATTACTATATGTTCCTTACATGTATACACACTTCCTAAATGCTTGATAGTATGATAATTCATACTAATTGACAGAGAATTCAAGGAATTTCAAGAATTTGATAAAACTCAAGATTAAGAACAAAAGTTAGAATTTATACATTTTGAAGCTTAGTTTACTAATTAATTTCTCCCTTCTGAGATTGCTAGACTCCTCTTTGAACCACAAACACTCAAACTCAATTTCTTAGGATTTCACAGACAAGTTACAACAATGTGAAAAAAATAACATAGCTGCCATTTTATAGAGTAATGGTGGACTGGGTATTAAGTTTATACTTATTCACTATTACAATAAATTCATATTCTAAATTAATTAATCTCTTTACTTAATAGATAATACCCTCATTTATTATCTTGACATACTAGACAATTAAATATAATTATGTAAATTACTTTATTCCTTAATAATAATTAATTAATAATATAATATTAATTAACTATTCACTTCTTAATTTATTCATCTCTTAATTAAATTAACCCACTTAACTTCTATTCTCATGCCACACAAGGCATTACAAAATCCTCAATTCTCATATAAATTCAATTTAAATTAATTGAATTACTCATCTCACAATACATCGATATTTATATTCAAATAAATATTCATTTTCTTATTACATCAAAATAATTATTTATTCATGAAATTCTCGGTTCTTACAGTTCATGCTTGATGAGTTGAACGGTTTGAGAAATGTTTGTTTGGGTTTTTTTAGGTTTTTTGTTTGGTTTGACCGCATCATAGATGGTTGCCTACGTACTCCCATTGATGAGGGGAGATCATGTCTTTCGTAATTCCACCTTTGTAATGAAAACCTGAATTAACTTGATTAAATTTTTTTTTCAGAACCAGGATGTTGGCATGCAAGTGATTTCAAACATAATACCTTTTCACAGTGTCTGAATTGATGAGCTGAGCAATTCTTCCCCATTCATTTCTTGCATTCTAAGGGCTCCTCCTGTCAACACTTCCTTGACAATGAAAGGGCCTTCCCAATTCGGGGCAAACTTTCCTTTAGATTGATCTTGATTAGCAAGGACTTTCTTTAATACCAAGTTATTTTCTTTAAATTGCCAAAGCTGGACTTTCTTGTTGTATGACCGAGCAATCCTCTGCTGATATAATTGACCATAAAAGATAGCTATGGCCCTCCTCTCATCTATCAAAGATAATTGGTGGTATTGGTCTTACAACCACTGGTCTTCCTCTATTTGAGCATCTATCAACACTCTTAATGACTCTATTTCTACTTCTATGGAGAGTACTGCCTCCATGCCATGGACCAATAAGTAGGGGGCAGCCCCAGTAGAAGTACGTATTGACATTCAATAGGATAGCAAAGTCAGAGGCAATAAGTCAGGCCATCCTTTATGATTAGCGGACATCTTTTGCACGATCTTTTTGATGATCTTATTATTTGCTTCAACAACACCATTCATCTTGGGATGATAAATGATGGAGTTAAGATGTTTGATGCGGAATTTACTGCATAACTCTTCCATCATCTGGTTGTTTATATTCTTAGTATTATTTGATACGATCACCTCCAGTTGTCCATGTCGACAGATGATATTATTTCTGATGAAACCAATGATTACCTCTTTGGTGACTTTGGGAAAAGAGGCCGCTTCTACCCATTTGGTGAAGTAATCAATCACAGTGAAGATAAACCAATGACCATTGCTGGCTTTGGGCTCGATTGGCCCAATCGCGTCCATTCCCTACATTGAAAAGGGCCACGGCGAGCTCAGACAATGCAATTCATTTGGAGGAGCGTGGATGGCATTTTTATGGACTTGGCATTGATAGCATTTCTTGACGTGATCATCACAGTTAGCTTTCAAAAGAGACCTAATAATGCCCTGTTCTTAATATCTTCTTGGCAAGTAAAGGACCGCTCATGTGTGGACCACATACTCCACCATGGACTTCATCCATGAGTCTTTGTGCTTGGTCTTAATATAGGCGTCTTAGAAGGCCTATTCCTGCATCCATTTTGTAAAGTGTGTCTCCGCTTAGGTAGAACTTCATAGCCATTATGTGGATCCACTTTCTTTCAGCTTTACTTGCACCAGCGGGCGTAGATCAATCTTGAAGATATTCTTTGATGTCATGATACCGAGACTCTTTAATGGGAGGCAGTTCATCTGATACTTCTCCAATGTAATTTCCATAGGTTGGTGCCTTCTGGCTTGCAAATTTGATATCTAGGATTCCTCCCCTTTCAGATATGTTGATTAAGGAAGCCAGGGTTGCCAGTGCATTCGCAAAATTATTCCTATTTTGAGGGATGTGGATGAAGGATATTTCTTCAAACTCCATAGCCATCTTGATAACTTGTCGATGGTAAGGCAGCAAATGCAATTCTTTAGTGTGATATGCCCCATTGGTTTACTTGATGACCAGCTCGAAATCCCCAAAAACTACTAACCATTTGATATCCATGGATTGGGCCAGTTTTAATCCCATTATACAGCCTTCATACTCAGCCATATTGTTGGTGTTGACAAACTACATCTTGATGGCCATGGGATATTACTCTCCTAGTATAAATACAAGAACTTCCCCTGCTCTGGCACCTTCCATGTTACGATAGAATTATCCACAAGATATAGACTATACATCTGAGTGAAGATATTAGCAATATGGACTGTTCATGTTATTGTTAATACTCTGGATTTTGGATAGATAGATACTATTCATAACATACAATCTATACATCCAAGTAAGGGTATCCAAACACAGCAATGGTTCTTAAATTAATTGTTATCTGTTATGGGATACTGTGAACCTTGGATAGATGTGAATTGTATCTTGAATTATTTGTATAGTAAATTGATTAGATATGAGCACCAAATCAGATATCGCGGGTGTATAGATTTGGATGCGTTATATTAATTGATTAGTTGTGAACACTAGATCGGATACCGCGGGCATATAGATTTGGGGGCATCACAGTTTTGATATCAGAGCAATAGGCTATAGATCTAAGAAAGAGGTAACTTAGGATATAGTCTTCGAGTCTGTAAAAATATTAAATTATACATAAAATAACATTTAAAGCTTTATGTTTTGTGTAAAGTTTCGTGATATAAAGTAAGTAATAAAGAAATTCTTTTTGTAGGATAGCCAACTCCGATGCTAAGGTTATAGTAATTAATCCACCAAGAATTGAGTCAGTTAAAAATAATGATGTAGAAGAGGAAGAGTTACTTCATGATTAAGAATTGTTAGATGCTAAGGAAGAAGAGGATCCTGTAGCTGGTCAATTGATGAGGATAGAGGACCATGAACAGGCAATGGCAGCACTAGTACAAAAGGCTGAGAATGATACTGTCCACGTTAAGTTTAGGGCACATATGGCCGAAGGTATGCTGGAGCATGAAAGAGAAACCATTAACCGACTAAGGGTACTACTGCATAATGCTTAGAGGGGTAGGCAGAAAATGTAGTTACGGTTAACCAAGTCTGCTCTAGGAACTCGGGATGTATTCGACGGTTTGCAGCGTCGAGTGGTTAGATATCCAGTGGAAGGAAAAAAGACTGCTTATCTTATAGATCGATCTATGGTATGTCACATGATCCAGGATTCATATAACGAAGTTAAAGATTTCTAGATTATACTATAGAAATCTAGGTGCTCTGTACTAGTATAAATAAAAGTGCAAGTTTTGGTTATATTATAGCTAGTAGTGTTATATGTAAACCACTAGTTGGTTATGTTATGTACTGATATGAAATATAAATAAAAACATTGTTTGTTATAAACAGATTCTTATTATGGATGATCATACTTGTATTTATACTTGTTTTTATGTTTTATAGAATCATGCCACCAAGAAGGAGACCTCAAAGGGAGATAGATAATGATGATAATCCCACCCAACTATTAGTAGAACTCTTGTTAGGAGCTGTACAAAGTAGACCAACAAATTAAACCACACCTTTTAAAGACTTTAAACTAGTAGGTCCACCTGAGTTTAAAGGTACATCCGAACCTATTGATGCCCACATTTGGATTACAGAGATAGAAAAAATTTCTTAGTAACCAATGATAATGAAAATTAGAAAATAGTTTTTACAACCTTTTTCCTAAAAAGAGAGGTAAATTACTGGTGGGAATCTACTAGGGATCGTCTAGGAACTGAAGTAGTTCCATGGGATAGATTCAAGGAATTGTTCTTTGAAAACTATTTTCCCCAATCTTTAAAGGATCGTATGGAGGTGCGATTCTTAGAATTAAAACAAGGAGAACTTACTGTATCCCAGTATACAGCCAAGTTTAATGAACTGTCAAGGTTTGCTCCGCATCAAGTTGATACTGAACCTAGAAAAACTCGAAGGTATCAAAAAGGTTTAAAACCTCAGATTCGTAGTAAACTATATGTATTCCAAATCAAGACCTTTCCTGAAATACTCGAGAAAGCTTTTATAACTGAGAGTGAAAATGAAAACCTCATTAAGTTTCACAAAGATAAAAAGAGTCAGAATAAGGGGGGGAATCTAAGACAGAGCCCAATTTTTCAAACAACATTGGGAAGAAGGAAAGTAATTTTAACAACAATTTCAACAATAACAAGAATAACAAAATTGAACCTTGTGTTACATATGGGAGAAGACATAGAGGTATATGTATTAAAAATAAATGTTTCAACTGTGGTTCGTCAGATCATTTAGCAAGAAACTGTACAAAACCTAAGAGCCAAGGGGGGGGGGGGAAACAGAGTACCGGAGAATAATAATAGGTCAACGGAAGCTGCAATTAGAGGTCAGAGTTGACCAACCGCAAGAACGTTTAATATGTCGATGATGGATGTTGTTGCTTCACAAGACGTAGTGACAGGTATCATCCCTATCAACACTTTAAATGCATATGTGTTATCCGACTTTGGTGCTACTTGTTCTTTTGTGTCTAATAGCTTTTCTAAAAATTTGAATATGCCATATGAAAATTTAGACATACCATTCTGCGTAGAAATTGCAAATAACGAGAAAATTCCTGTTAAAACTATATATAGGAATTATAGCATGGATATAAAGGGAGATAAATTTCTTGTGAACCTTATTCCAATACAGTTAGGGATATTTGATGTAATCCTAGGGATGGATTGGTTAGTTAATCATAATGCAATGATTGACTGTCATCAGAAATGTATAAACCTTTTGACTGCGTTAAAGTCAAAGGTAGTGTTCAACGGGGGTTATTCATCTAAGCAGTCTAGATGTCTGATCATAACTCAGGCAGAAAGATTACTTAGAAGGGGTTGTACAGGTTATTTGGCTTATATAGTGGATACTCGAAATGTGATAACCCGGGATTTCGAATAATCAAAATTTTTACGAATAATTTTTTTTTATTTACTATTAATATTGCACTGTGTATCTGTGATACGAGTTTTAAGAATGAGTCAATTTGTGTATTGACGGAGAAATAAGAGTAGAGTTGTGCTTAACAGCTTTAAAAACCCTAACCCTAGTTACAGATGGGGATTCGATAGAAAATATAATTAAAATAATTATATTGATAAGAACTTGTACTGAAGAGATATTTTGATTAATGATTGATCGGATAAGGTTTAAATTTTATAAACCCTAATCTCAGATTTAGAAAACCTAACGTACAGTTAGAAACCCAAACTGAAAGTCGAGAAACCCTAATTTCATATTTAGGAAACCTAGACCCTAATTAGGAAACCCTAATACTAATTGGTAAGCATAATGTATTTATTAAATGTTAATATGGTTAGGAAACCCTTAATTAGGAAACCCTAATTAGAATTTAGAAATTTTACATTTTCTAATTAAAACCCTAATTAGAAAACAATTCTAGAAACTAAAGTTTAAAACCTAAGGGTTAGAACCTCAAGGTTAAACCCTAAGGGTTAAACCCTAATGGTTTGGACAATGTCAAGTATGCCATTAAAAATATAATGCTAAAGACCAAAATGCCCTTTTTTATTTTCTTTAAATGGTAACTTGTAAAAATACCAAGACCTTTAGTTGGTAACCTAACAACTTGACTTTGTGACTTCTAAAATCTCAACAATCAGCCTCCAATTGACAGCCAACCTCAGATCTAATGCTACGTTTGGATTGAAGGAATGAAATAGAGTAGGGAATGGAATAGATGAGGGAATGGAGTAAGGAAGGGAATGGAATGATTTTTTAATATTCCATGCACATGTTTAGTTGATGTTAGGAATACATCTAAGAATGAAATAAATAATTAGAAAGTGACCTAAATACCCCCAAATGTTCAACTTTAACTTAAATTCATTTTATATTAAAAATTTAACACATATTTCTCTAGATTTTTTTTATAATTATATTCTTCTTTTTTTACTATACTTTTTCATATAATTTTTTTTTCTTACTTGTAAGTTATCTTTTTTTATATATTTTTTTTATTTCTCTAGAATTAACTTTATTTTAATTGATGATCAAAATAATATATGTTTTTTTAATAGATTAAAAATAATAATATTTTTAATTGTTTACCAACATATTTTTTTAACGTCAAATATTTGACGTCAAATAATAATAATATATGTTTTTTTCATATATTTTTTTTATTTTAATTGTGCGGTGGGGTGGGGGTGGGTTGGTAGGGGTGGGGTGGATGGGTAGGGGGTGGGGGTAAGTGGGTAAAGGGGTAGGGTGGGGTGGGGGTAGGTGGATAATGGGGTGGGGTGGGTGGGATGGGTGGGGTGGGGGTAAGTGGGTAATGGGGTGGGCTGGGGTGGGGGTAGGTTGGTAGGGGGTGCGTGGGGGTGGGTAGGGGTAGGGTGGTGTGGTGGCGTAGGTAGGGTGGGTGGGGGTAGGATGGGTGGGTAGGGTGGGTGGGGTGGGGTGGGGGGTGGGGGTTAAGTGGGTGGGTGGGTGGGGTAGGGTGAGGGTGGGGTGGGGTGGGTAGGGTGGGTGGGGGTGGGAGTGGGTTAGGTGGGGTGGGGGTGGCGTAGGTTGGTAGGGGTGGGAGTAGGTGGGTAAGGGGGTGGGGGCGGGTGGGGTTGGGTGTCTAGGTCGGGGTAGGTTGGTATTGGGTAGGGGTGGGGGTGGGGGTAGGTGGGTAAGGGGAAGGGGGTATTTCTTTTAATAAAGATAAGTATTTCTTTTAAGGGGCATATTTGTCAATTACTTAAAAATAGTAGATGGAATAAGTTATTCCTGACCCCCCTTCTAGGAATAAAAATTATAATTTTAAGTTAACACCTATTCTACTAGGAATGCATTATTCCGTTGGAATAAACAAACCAAACAACATTTTTATCATCTAATGGAATGATTCATTCCATTCTCCCTCCTATTCCATCGATCCAAACGTAGCATAAGTATTATATTTTGATATATAAAGATTTGAGAGAGAGAAAATCACATAAACTTGCTCATTTTTCTTTCTAGCTCTCACCAACTCCATCTCACACAAGACCTCTGAAATTCTAAAGTTTCTCAGTCACAAAACACCTCTCTTAAACATCTAGATCAGTTAAGGAGAGTAAGAATCAAAGATTTGAAGCAAGAAGGTATAAACCTAAAACCTATTTTGATCTTACATGCTTAGAAAAATTTTGTGCTTAAGTGTTTAATCTTGTGTTATTGGATGTTTTTAGATGTTATATGTTGATCCATCACGGATCCATAATATCAAAATGCTTTAAAATTTAGTTTTTCCAAAACTGTCCAAGAACAGATTTTGTGGTCTGACAAGCTAATGTCAGGAGCCGCAGATTCTTGTTCGTTTGTGGTTTTTGTTGTTTTAAAGTTGTAATTGGTAGCTTGTCATGTTGTCTTTGATCGTCAAGTGAAATCAAGGTCATTGGATGTCTAGATTATAAGATATAAATGGTCAAAACCCGTTGACCGGGCATGACCGAAGCTTTCTGGGTAACCCAGAAAGTGTAAGATCAGCGTCTGACAATGTTTTGTTAGCTCGAGATCTGTCAGGTTTTATATTGTTTGATGTTATTTTTATGTACATGTTGTAGCTGGTAATATGGATTTTTGAACCGTGCCTTCGTATCTCTTAAACATCAAGCATATCGGATATAGTGGATGGTCAAAGTAGACCATCCGGTTACATTTCATGTTTTCTGGAATTTCCAAAATATTTATGAACCATTTTTCTGACAGCCTTTTGACCAAGCTGTAACTTGTGATTTTGTTGTTGTTTATTCGATCTATTGTTGTAGTGTTGTTCCTTGACATATGGACTCTAACTTGAACCATTAAACCACCAAAATCATGATCAGAACTCAGATTAATTTGAGCTTGAAAGTGTCCACTCAGACTGTCTGGGTTTCTGGAAAATCCAGAAACCGTTTGACAAGGACTTTGAAGGCACAGATCGTCTTGCTATGTTGTTGTATGATCAAACTAAGTATTGAAACTTGTAGAGTTACATAAACACTACAATATCTAAGTTTTAGATTGGACAGAAGATGCAAGAATCGAGATTAAAATGTGGTCAAACTAAGGACCTTAAACACTAAGTTGTCAGTGTTCTTGAGGCTCAAGAACACCAACAACGACGCTTAGTGTCGCTAAAGGGCTATAGCGACGGTTTTTAATATTTTTAATTTCTAATTTTTTGAAAATTATTTAAAAATAGAAATAAATTATAAAAATTACCAAAAATAGTTTTAAAAATTATTTTAAATTATGAAAAATAATTTTTGACTATTTGGGGTATTTTTCATTAATATTTATAATTATTTGAATATTAATGATATTTTATTTAATTAGTGTATTAAATAAATTAGAGAAAAATGATTTATTATTATGAAAAATTATTTTAAATAAGAATAAAGTGTGTAAAAATATTTTGAGTTATAAAATATAACTTTTAATATTTTTATAGAATTTTCATTAATAATCTATTATTAATGATATTAGATTTATTTAATTATTGTATTAAATAAATAAGCTAAAAATGATTTTATAAATTTAAAATATTATTTTAAATGAGAATAAAGTTTTAGAAAATATTTTGAATTATAAAATATAATTTTCAATATTTTTGGAAATTCTCATTAATAAATTAATATTAATGATATTAGATTTATTTAAATATTAAATTAAATGAATAATAAAAAAATAATTTTATTGATTTAAAAATGATTTAAAAATACTTTAAGTTATAATAAATGACTTTTAATATTTTCATAATAATTATATTAATATTTAAATATTAATGGCGATGATTTAAAAATAATTTTTATTATTATAAAAATCATTTAAGTAGAACATTAATGATTTAAAAATATTTTATGTTACTAATAATAACTTTAATATTTTGACAAGTATGTTATTAATATTTTTATATTATTAAATATTAATGATAATAAGATTGCTTGATAATTAAATCATTTAAAAATGATTCCGATGTTTGAAAAATTATTATAAATTATAATAACTATTTAATTATTATTAAAAGCTTCCGAAAAATATTCTAAACGATATTTGACTTATATAAAATAATATTGAAGCTTAGAGACCAAGTTTAATTGACAATAACTGTGTTAGTTGTCGGATAGGGTGACTAGAACACCGAGAATAGACTAAAGTCCAACCAGACTGAACTAGTTAGACTTGATAAGTGTTTATATAGGTTATGAACACTAATGTGGCTATGTGATAATGAGTCTAGGAGACAGACTGACTGTAAATTACAGTATTGTGTGTTGTGAATTATTGTGCTAATTGTGAGACCGATATTATTGATTATAGGTCTTACGAACGCAGATAAGTATTTTGTGTAGCTATAATCAGCGGAAGAGGCAAGTTTCCTGACTCAACCTTGAGTTATATTCATTCAATTATTATAGTGGTTAATTATTGTTAATTATATCACGTCCAAGAATTTATTGTTGATTATTCGCAATTAGTGCATGTTTAATAATTCAAATTGAATTACTGATTCGGAAAATACACATTCGTAGAATAACTGTTGTTGGATATTCATATCCGTAGAAGCTAATATTGACAGTACAGATAATTCCTGTTTATTGTCAAATTATGTTGAGAAATGTCTTAGCTAATTATTCTTGTAATAACCAAGAATTTCTGTGATACATTGTAAATAAGTATTACATAATTGATAATATTTTATGGATGATGACATGATTATGTGGTTAGTATGATATAATATTTAAAGAAAGTCTCACTAATAAGTTATATAAGTTAGTGAACTAACTTAAGTATTTTAATAATCTAGGAAATAGATTTGGGATGTTAAACCCTAAGTAGGTACTCAATAAACTTGAATAAGACAAGTCTAATTGGGTTATGTAAGTTAATTAACATTATTGATTGATGTGAATGTATAAATATCAAAAATAATAAGTAATAGTTCATGAGATAATATGGTTAATATTACTAAGGATGACTAGTGGTTTAAACAAGCCCAATAATTATTTAAGCATTGGACTTGTAGATAATTTGATTGTTAAGATAACCCACTATTAAATTTAATGGGCAAGTATGCTAGTAGCACAATTATTTAATTGTGGAGGCCCAAGTTCATGTTAATTAGTAAGCTAAACAAGTTAATTTCAAGCCCAAAACATCTAATGTAATGGCCCAACTTGTAGCCCAATTAAGGAGGGACATGTTGGACTTTTAATGTACTAAATAAAGAATTAAAAGAAAACAAATTTGGTGCAAAGAATGGCCACATGGCCGGCCACATGAGGAAGAGAAAAAGGGGAGTGCATCTTATGATTACATATCCATAATTTTCAAAGATATTTCAAAAAGCTTAGCCATGTGTCAAAGTTATTAAGGAGCCACCTACATGGATAATCTTCCATATATCTAAGTAATGATTAAAGTGAGAGAAAGAGATAAGATGAGGTTGGGTAAAAATAGCTACATACATATCTTATATCAATACAAGATTATCCAACAAAAAGCTAATCTCTTTTTATTTCTTCTTTTACTTTACTTCATTTATCTTACTTTCCATTAAGCTAGTAAAGCAAAAACATAAGAGAAAGAAAGAGAGAGAGAGAGAGAGAGAGAGAGAGAGAGAGAGAGAGAGTTCGGTGGGGAAGAGGAGAGAAAGAGGAAGGAAATCCACCATTGATGCACCCTAAGTTCATCCTATACTTTGGAAGGGAAAGAAGGTGTGCCCAAAAATCAAGGTGAAAACTAATCTAACTTATTCTTTTTATTTTGTTTGATTTTGGTTATCTAAGGATTTATTATCTAGAGGTCTAAAACCCTCTATCTACATATTTTATATGGTTCCATGTATTGAATTAACATATTTGAGTGTTAGAAAGTGAATCAAAAGGATAGAAAAGAAACTAGTTTTGTTTTGTAAGAAAACTCTAGTTTTTTCCACTTCCTTTGATCGACTACCGTTTTTGATCTACACATTCTTTTTGTGATCCGTCAAAGAGGGGTGCTAGATATGTAAGTTAACTACTAAACCCAAGTGGTAGCATTCAAAAATGTTGAATACACAAGTGGTAGCAACTGTTTTAGCAAAAATAGTTTGGTCTTTTGAAAGAAAAATAAACTAATCTTGGACAGTCAATGCAAGGGATATTTTCATCATTTTTCTGGCATTTAAAAATTCTGGAAAAATTTGGGAGAGTAATATGATGAGTTATCTTTCAAATCCAAGTGGAATCACCTAAAAAGGAGTTGTAGATTTCCGTATGGACTGAATTTAGCAAAGTAGGTAAAAGTTAAAAATCCCAAAATGGGGTCTGCCCAAAATTTTGAAAGGGCAATTTCGGCCACTTAAAATATGAAATAAATTCCGGCCTTTTGGGAATGAAAATATATGTCATAAATTAGCTCCTGTCCAAAAATGAGCTCATTCCGACTTAAAATGACCAAGTTATGATCATTTCAATATTTAGGTTTTTCGGACAAAAATCGCTATAACCGGAGTTCTATAACTCCGATGGTCACAAAATTTAAACTGGAGGGTCACGTTAACATGTATGAGATTATGCCAAGAGATGGGAATTTCTGGAGTTGAGCATGATGGGGCTAATTTCTTAAGCCACGCACTAAAAATGATTTTTGAAAAATAGTAAAAGAAATTGAAAAATTACAAAAAAATACTTTTTGTGTATGAAATACATGTATATTAGTATGGCCAAAGGATAGAAAAATAATAAGTTGATTTGGTATTTTCGTAAAGGAGATATGGAATCCAGCTTGCTGGATTGGAAAAAATGTTGAATCCAGTTGCTGGATTGAAAGATTTAGAATCCAGTTTGCTGGATTGGAGGATTTAGAATCCAGTTTGCTGGATTGGAGGATTTAGAATCCAGTCTTGTTGGATTGGAAGTTTGTTAAATCCAGTTTACTGGATTAGCCAATCCAGGTGGCTGGATTGCATGTTTGTATAATCTAGACTATGATGTTAGTATTCATCTTACTAGATTATAAAGAAGAGCTAATAAAAGGAAAGATTAAGTGTTAAATCAGAAGGTATATGAAAAAGTAATTAAAATGCTATCAAAGAATGTTATTAATGAGGATGTTTTTAGATAATTGATTATGTGGTTAAGTGTTAACTAAATTGCTGATAGAGTAATTGTATTTTGATATAAAGTATGATATGTTGATTGTAAGATCAATCTTAACAATGATAGGTCTTTACAATAAAGAGATTAAATTAAATTGTGTAGCAGTAGATCGCAGTCAAGGCAAGTTCTCTAACTCAAACTTGAGTTATTCTTTTCAAAGCATGTTAGTGAATAATTATTGTTTATTATTCACATCCATATTGATTATTGATGCTCGCACTCAGTGCAATTAAATTACTGTTGTATTATTATTGAACTGTGAATTAGTTAAAGTTCTTTTATTCATGCACTGTTTAAGATATGGATCTATGCTCATTGTATCGGCTAGATCAAATATGTTTAAATTTGTTAAATCAAATATGTTGTTAAAAGCTTTTCTTCACCAATTGATTTGGTAAGGACTCAAGACTGAGAAAAAGAACAATTTGATTAAAGCATTATTGAAAAATAATTATTGCTCGTAAATTAAGTGTTTATGCATAATACACCGGGTATGAAAGGCTGATCCCCTTGATTACCAAAACTTATTAAAAGGACCAGTTTAAATACTGACAACCTTAGCATATGTTCATGGTCATTATGACCACTCAGTATCTGTTATTCGAATATTTAGTTATCAAGACTTAATTCATGTTCTTTCGCAATTAATTTCTATTGTTGAACATTGAACGATAAATTTCTTGCTAATCATGATATATCTTCTTTGTACTTAAACTTGCTAAGCAAATTAGTTGCTTACCCTTGCTATATCATGACATTTATTTCAGCTAAGCCAGAGAGTTCAAGTAAGAAGGACAAGGGCAAGGGAAAGGTCCAAGAATAGTTATTATAAATGTTTAAGTATCATGAAATACTATGTTTAATGTTTATGTAAACCTTTTGTGTTACTTTATGTAACTTAAGTACGGTATGTTTATGTTAAGGTAATAGACCTTGGGGTATTGTATAAGACTTTATTATAATGAACAACGTATGTTTATTATTCCGCAATAGTATATAGAATGCTTATGTTGATGATGGATAGTGAGCACCAAACCCGGGGTTGAGAACTCAGATTTGGGGGCGCCACAATTCTGGCTAGACGAACATTTGTTAGAACTTGATAGATTCGAGAAGAGAATTCAATTGTTTTTGGCAGATCGATGCCAATTATTTCGGACAGATCGATAAGTAAATAGGAATTGAAATCATAGTATTTCGTTGTTAAATCAAATCTTGATTCTGAGACTAAGAAGAATAACCTTTTATATAGAGGGAAACATTTTATTGGTCGTATATTCGACCTTTGCGCGCGATTAAGTATTATGCATAATATAGGGTACAAGGAGTTGGTCGGCTCTAAGTACTTATAGAGGGGTATGATTTAATCTTTATGGTTATCTAATACACCTACGTATATGTCAAAGTAAAACTCTAATATATACCCCGAGAAGAGAAGTTCAAGATCCAATGGATCACTCAGCATAAATCCAGAAAACATTCCACTTTGTTATTGCGTAGAATTGATTCTTGATTATTCATTAGAATATCGTAAAAACTTTGAAAGCGTTGTACTCTTTCATTATCAAATTATTGTGTTGCATAGATTGTGAGAACACTTGTTAATTATTAAAGCTTTGTTCAGCTATTTCATAGTTCCCCGAACATTGGTTTCATTCTATCAAAATAGATAGTCTGTTCTTATTGATTCTTATACGTATGTCTTAACTTACGGGGCAAATTTGTTGCTCACTCTTGCTATATATAAAACTTTTCAGCTAGGAACGAAGTGGCAGAAAGTGTAGTGAAGAATAAAGGAAAAGGCATCGTGATAAATTAGTTATGATTAGCATATTTATTATATTATTTTGTAAACCCTTTTTGTATATCTAAAGGGTATGTTTGTATAGTTTAGGTTAGAGAACATGGGACTAATGTATTAACAACATATGTTAATGGGATATGTATTACTATTTCTATATGAATGGGTAGTAGATGGTGTTATATTATAGATCGTGAACACTAAACTCGGGGGTCAGGTAACCCGGATTTGGGGGTGTCACAGGTTGGTATCAAAGCTGTAGGTTATAAATCTTAAGTGGGGTGCGGGAAAACCCTAGGATTATAACCATACGCGAGATAGAGAAAACTCATTTAGAGTTCTAAGTGAGGGATTGCCGAAGTGCATCAATAATGTGATATTTGGACACATAGTGTGAGAATGTTGTACTGGTGAAGTACTAATCAAGTTGTTTAAACTTATTGTAGGATGTCAGGAGAAGATCAAATGAGTGCGGTGATGCTAGCGGCTGTTGCACCAGTGCCAGAAGCCGAGGAGCCAGCGCAAAGCGAATCAATTGAGAAGGTGGGAGAAGATGAACCTATGATCAATCTGGGGAGCGATCATGACCATTATTCAGAGTTGTATCTAAGCAGTGATGAGGAGGCAATGTCTGAGCAAGCTAGGGTGGAGAAGAAGAATAAGATCAAAGTTGGAGAACAAGATCAACTATCTGCAGAAGTCTAAGAACTTCGAAGTAAAGTATTTCTCTTGGAGGAGTTGTGGAAGACGGAGCGAGCGTTACGCGAAATGACTGAAGAACAGAACGAGCTGAAGGTGCAAGTTGAGAGGATGAAGACTGAAGGTGGTGGATCGTCTGAGGGAACAATCAAGCAACAGAAAGGCAAGAAAAAGAGAAAGAGGGACAACGACAGCCCTAATTCTGAAAAGTCAAACTCGAAGAAGAAGTAAATCTGTAGCAAGTGTAGAAAAACTCACGCGGGAGAATGCATGATGTGGAAGAACATGTGCTTCAATTGTAAGCAGGAAGGACAAATTTCTCTACATTGTCCTAAGCCGAATATGAGGAAGTGTTATTCATCCCGGTCACTGATTCAACAAGTGTCCCATCAAGAAGATGACTAGTGAAGGGAGTGGGCGATATACAACTTAGAGATATGTCGTAGTATCTTTTGATAGTATGATATGATATTAAATATTGTAATATTGAGAATGATGTGTAAGCATATGTAAATATAAATATGTTTGTATGAATGAAATCTTTATTTTTTTATATGAATATAAGATTAAGATTAATTTGTGTGTTCTTAAAACCCATACTTATGGTAAGTTAATGACTCATATGAAATGTTTTGAACCCCTCAGCGAATGGACGCCAAAGGTCTGACTAGGATAAGTTCATACACTCATATAATTGTGGCAAGTTCTTGAACTCATAAGTGTGGTAAGTTTGACGAACTGGTAATAACTATGTGTGAATGGAGAATTGCAACTTTTTATGTAAAGTTGTGTTGTTAATCCTGATATGATTTAAAAAGGGATAGTAATATGTGTTAAGTACTAAATGTGCAATGAACTATTTGAATAAATATTCGTTTATATATGAGAATTATGTGTTGAATTCTTATTGTGTTAAGAATTTGTGTAGAGAAAGAGAATTAATGAAAGATTTTTATTTAAATCAGATAATGTCGCCTAGACGACAGAATCGAAATCAAAGGGAAGAGCAATCGGTGAATAATGAAGGAGGTCAAGCTGACCCGATGCAAAACTTTGCAAATATGATAGCCGAAGCTATGGGGAATAGAGCTCCAGTAGGAAGAGGAAGAGTGAGAGAATAACCAGATGACAGATTGGCGCTCTTAGTTTTCCTCCTCCTCTTCCTACTGGAGCTCTATTCCTAATAACTGTACAATTAGGTTTTATTATTTAAAATTTATAAACCCTAATAAGAGATTAGAAACCCTAACCTCAGATTTTGAAAACCTAACGTACAGTTAGAAACCCTAATTGAAAGCTGGGAAATACTAATTTCATATTTTGAAATCCTAAACCCTAATTAAGAAACCCTAATCCTAATTGGTAAGCTTAATGTGTTTATTAAACGTTAATATGATTAGGAAACCCTAATTGTAATTTAGAAATTTTATATTTTCTAATTAAAACCCTAATTAGAAAATAATCATAGAAGCTAAAGTTTAAAACCTAAGGGTTAGAAACTTAGGGTTAGAAACTTAGGATTAAACCCTAAGGGTTTGGACAATGTCAAGTATTGTGACAACCCCAAAACAGGTCCATTCCATCCAACCTATTCTGAGTTGCCAAATACATGGTATAGAAAACAACTACAACTTTATTATAACAATTGTCGTGCAAAATACAACAACACATATGCTGTGAGTTTGGATACAAATATATACCAAATGTGACTTATGTCCCAACCGTGGACAACACCTCACAATGACACCTTATATAAAGGTATAGTCAAAAACTGTTTTAGAAATTAGAATCTTTGGGAAGTGCTTAAGGAAACCTTTGTACATGGGAGGTCATGCTTCTAGGTTGTGATAGATACCATATGGCCACAGAATTATCCTTGGTTGACCCAATATACCCTAAAGAAAAACGAGAAGATTACTATCATATTCTTTCCAATGGTGAGTCTTCTCTTGACTTATCATTATCTCCACTGTCTCTAATTAAGAATTATACTTCAAACAAACACCAAGATTATATAGGTAGTGCTCGTAAATATACTCAGCAAAAGGATGAGCACAATACTGTCTTATGATGATATGAGGTTGTATGTCATTAGACATCTTGTATGATAGTGGCAAAACACCCTTCTAACGTTGGGTTCGCTTCACCCTAGATGATTCACCAAATATAACACTAAATGATGACCATCGTTCTGTTCCCCTGTTACCCCCACTTGACCCTGCTACACTCGTATTACCTGAAAGGAATTGTGAAACAGAAGGGTGAGCACAACTAGCCCAGTAAAGAATATCATGACTAAAGATAAATAAGTTATCAATAGCCTTTAACAGAATTAAATCAGAGATTTAGAACATATGGTAGATGATAAAAATTTAAACCATAGTTGCAGCAGAACGAGCAATCCATTAGAAGAGTCAAATAGACTACAAAGTTTATTATCTTCTCCATGTTAAAAATCCACCAACAATGTTTTATCCCTGCAACATCAATTAACAATTCTGGTCCACAATCATATGAATAACTCATAATCATAATTGTAGTTCTAAATTCCTCTTCTCATCCAGGACGAAGATAATTTTCATCACCTATCTTTACCTGAAACATAAAAGATCATGGTTACACCAAATCACATTTCCTGTTCATAATCATACTAATAACTTCATCTTTGCACTACGGCCAAAGATATTCAACATGTCATCTTTACACTACGGGCCAAAGATTCATCTTTGCACTACTGGCCAAAGATATTCAACCACAGGTCATCTTTCCACTATGGGCCAAAGATATTCAGCACTAGTTTATCTTTGCACTACATGCCAAAGATATTCAACAACAGTTCATATTTGCACTACAGGCCAAATATATTCATCAACAGTTCATATTTGCACTACAGGCCAAATATATTAATATCTCAAAGAAATATATAATCATTTCAAAATTTATATAAACAATAATTATAACCATGTTGATCAATTCACCTTTGCACTTAAGCTAAAGATATTCAATTATAAATTCAATGGTCATGATCATACCAGTCAACAATTCAACTTTGCATTACTGGCCAAAGGGAACCCATAGTCATGATCATACCAAAAATTATCCATCTTTACACTCAAGTGAAAGAGAAATATCATCATTAGGGTTATAAAAATATTATATATGATAATAAAATCAATATAATCAACATATAGATTTAATCTCAAGAGTAATATTCATAAATCAACTATAATTTGGTCAGAAAAAGAAACCAATTTTGTCGTGAATAGTAACTCGTGAATAGTAACTCATGAATAGTAACTCGTGAATATTAATTCATGAATAGTAACTCGACATGAAAAAGGTAGAAATTCCACAATAAAATTCATATCAATATTTCGGTATAATGATATGGAAAGAATAATATTTCTTAAGCTTATAAACAATTTATTTTAATTATTTACACTTTACTAAATAATGTATTTAATCATCATAAAATGTCAAACTCATAAGATTTCATTACCAATAACTAAAACCCTCATAAAAAATCTGCATATACCTCATATAGGATTCTCAAGCCATAAAATCCTATTTTTTAATTTTCTTACTTCACATAACATATTTAATTCATTTACTCATAACTAGTCTATTTTTATGAAAAATATCAAATCCGTTCTAAAAATATTTCTTTTCTGGGATTTAGCAGAATATAGTCCCATATTGAACATATATTTTTCTCAGAATTTTTAAAACTCATTCACTATTTTTCATATGGCCAAAACAGCCGAATATTTAGATATTTATCAAAAATTGTACTTTTATCCAAAAATTCCAAAATTTATAGAGTATACTTCTATCATAAACATGTACTCTCAATAAAAATTTTACCAATTTCGGATTTAACCACAAGGAGTTATAAGCGGTTACTTTTAAAATAGTCTTTTCTCATAAAATTCATAACTCTTAATCTATACATCCAAAAATCACCATTTTTGGACACAATAAATAAAACTCATCAAAATATCATTTCAAATTTTTCCAGAATTTTCTGAAGGTCAGAAGAATTACGAACTGAAAAACATAATAACCCTTAAAATCCCTTACTATCCCTTACCTCAAAAGAGCAGCACTTCTGACTGGATATCGGATATGACACTGAAGGAAACTTGCACTGATAAATAGCAACTCACCAAGTATCTAAATACTCACAAAATACACTCGATAATCTACAGAGAAAAAGAGAGAAAACTTATGAATTCTGGTGTGTTTTTCAATTCTAACTTAGCCCTCTATTTATAGGAAAATGTTAGCACGCCGAAGCAGACTTAACCTGCAACCTGATGGCTTTACCTGCTACTATTCTCACCCACCACATTTGAATAAAAATATCAGCACATTTTTTTACCAACCAAGAGTGGGGCCCACCAATTCTAGAATTTTCCACCAAAATGATTAACTCCGAAAATTCAATAATTTTTGAACCAGTCATCTCGTAAAATTCATAACAAATCATACGTTCATTTTTAACGGTTCAAAATTTGTGTACATATACTCAACTTATATATGTATAACATATCCAAATATTACCACGATACAACGGTCGGATTAAAAAATTATAACCCTATCAAAATATCTCAAAAACCCTAATTTGATTTTCAATACCTCCGTTCCGACAAAAATACAGATAAAACACCTCAACATTAACTCCTTCATTTTTAACTACAAAAATATATTCCTCATTTATATCCACATAAAATAAATATTTTCTTATCATATGAATCAATAATTAATTATTCACAGATAATATTACAGAATCACATTTATGACAACCAGGCCGTTCCCAAGAAAAAGGGGGCTTTCCAATAAGAATTTCTCCTTACTGACGCGCAATTAGGTGACCAAACCTCTCCTTAGACAAAACTTTCTAGACATTGCCAATAATATTATCTAATAATATTATTCAAATAATATGAATTATTGATCTGATAATGAGAAATACTGTGCAGTGGCAATTATTGAACAACAATAATATAAAATTTTGACGTAGCAATTATTGAATCAATAAAATAAAATATTGAACAGTAATTACTGTAACAATTATTGAGTAGTGCCTTCTTACGTAAGAATCAATAATTTCAAAAATATTGTGCAATACCATGTGCTACTGTGCAATAACGCGTATTACTATATTTTAACCACCGAGTATTCCAACAGTGTTAACGGTAACAACTACGCCGTTATTTGTAAAAACTCAAATTTGTCGTTTTCTTCATGCGACAGTTATTCTGTTATGGGGCCCACAAATGGCTGCGCCGTCGTACAAATATTTCCCGACAGAAAGAATATTCCACGACCAAACGAATATTCCCCGACAACAATGAATATTTTATAACCACTTGTGTATTTTGAAAAAAATTCATATATCACCCTTAACTTTAAAATTTATCAATTTAACGATTTACTGAATTGTAATTATAAGAAAAATTGAATACTTTTATTTCATAAAATTCGGGGTCTTACAATCTCCCCTCCTTATGAAATTTCGTCTCCGAAATTTACGTACCTGGTATTTCGAAAAGTTGAGAATACCTTGCTTTCATTTCAGATTCTATCTCGTGGGTCATCATGATTTCTCTATTGCTCATCTCCCGTGATAACTTCATTTGGGTTCCTCACTTGTTGGGAAGTCATGACAACCGCTCTCCCTTGAACTACCCGGCTTTGACTTGTCTGGGTCAGCATTCGGCGTCATCACTACCGTTGGAATATACTTTTCTATAAGGCATATTCCTCCCTCAACTGCCTCGTCGTACTCCTGATTCATTATCCGAATCATCAATCTTCGATCCATATTGAATTCAGGTTGACCGCTCTGTATAGGGTAATTCAATACTCGATGTTGGGTTCTCCCAATTACTTTCCAGAAAGAGAAATTCATATCATCTATTTTGGCCTTCTTAGATCGGACATCTTTTTTCACAATATCCACGTGTCGTGCAACTTTTGCCCATGCATCACTTATTCTCACTCGTTCAGTTTTTTCTTCTTTCAGCTCAGATTCCATCTTTATCATCTTATACTCTGCCAAAGAATGCTTCTGTTCAAGCATCACATATCGGGTAACACAAGCTTGAATTGTTGCATCCTTTTGCTCCATGACCGCCTGTCGTTCTTAAGCCTGCTCTTCTAACTCATGAATATGATTTTGTAATTCTACATTTTGATCATATAATACCTCTAATAAATTCTCCTCAGGTGCTTCTTCTTCCTCACTCTTAGCTGCTACCTCTGCGACTAGCTCGGGTGCAATTATCAATTCTTCACTCACCACATGGATTTCTCTAATTCATTCTTCGCCTAACATCATATTATCCTGGTTGATGATTAGAGGTATCCCCATGGTCTCATTCACTCCATTGTTAACATTCTCAGCAGCCTTTCTCAAATACTGCCATAAAACAAGGGTTAATTAAACAAATTAACATATCACATAATATCCCGATATTATGACTGACCAACAAAAAAGCTTAGGTAGGACACACTAGCGAAGAATTTACTCATCTCTCCCCTCCTAGTTATATTCTCCGATCTCCGCCAGAGACCATATTCCTAAGCTCTGATACCAAATGTGACAAATGTCCCATCAGTGGACAGTACCTCACATTGGTACCTATCAGTTTGCCACCGCAGAACGGCGACCCCTACGGAGAGTCTGGCTTTGGTGCATCCCCCATCAACAGGAAGTCACCAGCGAGAGGCTCGGGGCTCTTTACTTATAGCTCTAATACCAAATGTGACAACCCAAAAACAGGTCCATTCCATCCAACCTATTCTGAGTCGCCAAATACATGGTACAGAAAACAACTACAACATTATTATAACAATTGTCGTGCAAAATACAACAACACATATGCTGTGAGTTTGGATACAAATATATACCAAATGTGACTTATGTCCCAACCGTGGACAGCACCTCACAATGACACCTTCCATAAAGGTATAGTCAAAAACTGTTTTAGAAATTAGAATCTTTGGGAAGTGCTCAAGGAAACCTTTGTACATGGGAGGCCATGCTTCTAGGTTGTGATAGATATCATATGGCCACAGAATTATCCTTGGTTGACCCAATATACCCCAAAGAAAAACGAGAAGATTACTATCATATTCTTTCCAATGGTGAGTCTTCTCTTGACTTATCATTATCTCCACTGTCTCTAATTGAGAATTATACTTCTAACAAACACCAAGATTATATAGGTAGTGCTCGTAAATATACTCAGCAAGTGGATGAGCACAATCCTGTGTTATGATGACACGAGGTTGTATGTCATTAGACATCTTGTATGATAGTGGCAAAACACCCTTCCAACGTTGGGTTCGCTTCACCCTAGATGATTCACCAAATATAATTACTACATGATGACCACCGTTCAATTCCCCTGTTACCCCTACTCGACCCAGCTACACTCTTATTACCTGAAAGGAATTGTGAAACAGAAGGGTGAGCACAACTAGCCCAGTAAAGAATATCATGACTAAAGATAAATAAGTTATCAATAGCCTTCAACAGAATTAAATCAGAGATTTAGAACATATGGTAGATGATAAAAATTTCAACCATAGTTGTAGCGGAACGAGCAATCCATTAGAAGAGCCAAATAGACTACAAAGTCTATTATATTCTCTATGTTAAAAATCTACCAACAATATTTTACCCCTGTAACATCAATTAACAATTTTGGTCCACAATCATATAAATAACTCATAATCATAATTATAGTTCTAAATTCCTCTTCTCATTCAGGACGAAGATAATTTTCATCACCTATCTTTACCTGAAACATCAAAGATAATGGTTACACCAAATCACATTTCCTGTTCATAATCATACTAATAACTTCATCTTTGCACTACGGCCAAAGATATTTAACATGTCATCTTTGCACTACGGGCCAAAGATATTCATCAACAATTCATCTTTGCACTACTGGCCAAAGATATTCAACCACTGGTTATCTTTGCACTATGGGCCAAAGATATTCATCACCAATTTATCTTTGCACTACAGGCCAAAGATATTCAACAACAGTTCATATTTGCACTACAGGCCAAATATATTCATCAACAGTTCATATTTGCACTACAGGCCAAATATATTAATATCTCAAAGAAATATATAATCATTTCAGAATTTATATAAACAATAATTATAACCATGTTGATCAATTCACCTTTGCACTTAAGCTAAAGATATTCAATTATAAATTCAATAGTCATGATCATACCAGTCAACAATTCAACTTTGCACTACTGGCCAAAGGGAACCCATAGTCATGATCATACCAAAAATCTACTCATCTTTACACTCAAGTCAAAGAGAAATATCATCATTAGGGTTATAAAAATATTATATATGATAATAAAATTAATATAATCAACATATAGATTTAATCTCAAGAGTAATATTCATAAATCAACTATAATTTGGTAAAAAAAAGAAACCAATTTTGTCGTGAATAGTAACTCGTGAATAGTAACTCATGAATAGTAACTCGTGAATAGTAACTCGTGAATATTAATTCATGAATAGTAACTCGACATGAAAAAGATAAAAATTCCACAATAAAATTCATACCAATATTTCGGTATAATGATATTGAAAGAATAATATTTCTTAAGCTTATAAACAATTTATTTTAATTATTTATACTTTACTAAATAATGCATTTAATCATCCTAAAATGCCAAACTCATAAGATTTCATTACCAATAACCAAAACCCTTATCAAAAATCTGCATATACCTCATATAGGATTCTCAAGCCATAAAATCCTATTTTTTAATTTTCTTACTTCACATAACATATTTAATTCATTTACTCATAACTAGTCCATTTTCATGAAAAATATCAAATCCGTTCCAAAAATATTTCTTTTCTGGGATTTAGCAGAATATAGTCCCATATTGAACATATATTTTTCTCAGAATTTTTAAAACTCATTTACTATTTTTCATATGGCCAAAACAGCCGAATACTTAGATATTTATCAAAAATTGTACTTTTTATCCAAAAATTTCAAAATTTATAGAGTATACTTCTATCATAAACATGTACTCTCAATAAAAATTTCACCAGTTTTGGAGTTAACCACAAGGAGTTATAAGCGATAATAGTCTTTTCTCATAAAATTCATAACTCTTAATCTATATATCCAAAAATTACCATTTTTGGACACAATAAATAAAACTCATCAAAATATCATTTCAAATTTTTCCAGAATTTTCTGAAGGTCAGAAGAATTACGAACTGAAAAACATAATAACCCTTAAAATCCCTTACTATCCCTTACCTCAAAAGAGCAGCACTTCTGACTGGATATCGGATATGACGCTGAAGGAAACTTGCACTGATAAATAGCAACTCACCAAGTATCTAAATACTCACAAAATACACTCGATAATCTACAAAAAAAAAGAGAGAAAACTTATAAATTCTGGTGTGTTTTTCAATTCTAACTTAGCCCTCTATTTATAGGAAAATGTTAGCACGCCGAAGCAGACTTAACCTGCAACCTGATGGCTTTACCTGCTACTATTCTCACCCACCATATTTGAATAAAAATATCAGCACATTTCTTCACCAACCAAGAGTGGGGCCCACCAATTCTAGAATTTTCTACCAAAATGATTAACTCCGAAAATTCAACAATTTCTGAACCAGTCATCTCGTAAAATTCATAACAAATCATACGTTCATTTTTAACGGTTCAAAATTTGTGTACATATACTCAACTTATATATGTATAACATATCCAAATATTACCACGATCCAACGGTCGGATTAAAAAATTACAACCCTCGCAAAATATCTCAAAAATCCTAATTTGATTTTCAATACCTCCGTTCCGACAAAAATACAGATAAAATACCTCAACATTAACTCCTTCATTTTTAACTACAAAAATATATTCCTCATTTATATCCACATAAAATAAATATTTCCTTATCATATGAATCAATAATTAATTATTCATAGATAATATTACAGAATCACATTTATGACAACCAGGCCGTTCCCAAGAAAGAGGGGGCTTTCCAATAAGAATTTTTCCTTACTAGCGCGCAATTAGGTGACCAAACCTCTCCTTAGACAGAATTTCTAGACATTGCCAATAATGTCATCTAATAATATTATTCAAATAATATGAATTATTGATCTGATAATGGGAAATACTGTGCAGTGACAATTATTGAACAACAATAATATAAAATTTCGACGTAGCAATTATTGAATCAATAAAACAAAATATTGAACAGTAATTATTGTAACAATTATTGAGTAGTGCCTTCTTACGTAAGAATCAATAATTTCAAAAATACTGTGAAATACCGTGTGCTACTGTGCAATAACGTGTATTACTGTATGTTAACCACCGGGTATTCCAACAGTGTTAACGGTAACAACTACGCCGTTATTTGTAAAAACTCAAATTTGTCGTTTTTTTCATCCGACAGTTATTCTGTTATGGGGCCCACAAATGGCTGCGCCGTCGTACGAATATTCCCCGACAGAAAGAATATTCCACGACCAAACGAATATTCCCCGACAACAATGAATATTTTATAACCACTTGTGTATTTTGAAAAAAATTCATATATCACCATTAACTTTAACATTTATCAATTTAACCATTTACTGAATAGTAATTATAAGAAAAATTGAATACTTTTATTTCATAAAATTCGGGGTCTTACAAGTATGCCATTAAAAATATAACGCTAAAGGCCAAAATACACCTTTTCATTTTCTTTAAATGGTAACTTGTAAAAATACCAAGACCTTTAGTTGGTAACCTAAAAACTTGATTTTGTGACTTCTAAAATCTCAGCAATTAGCCTCCAATTGACAGCCAACCTTAGATCTAAGAATTATATCTTGATATATATAGATTTGAGAGAGAGAAAATCACATAAACTTGCTCATTTTTCTTTCTAGCTCTCACCAACTTTCTCTCACACAAGACCTCCGAAATTCTAAAGTTTCTCAGTCACAAAACACCTCTCTTAAACATCTAGATCAGTTAAGGAGAGTAAGAATCAAAGATTTGAAGCAAGAAGGTATAAACCTAAAACCTATTTTGATCTAATATACTTAGAAAAATTTTGTGTTTAAGTGTTTAATCTTGTATTATTCGATGTTTTTAGATGTTATATGTTGATCCATCATGGATCCATAGCATCAAAGTGCTTTAAAATTTAGTTTTTCCAAAACTGTCCAAGAATAGATTTTGTGGTCTGACAAGCAAATGTCAGTAGCCACAGATTCTAGTTTGTTTGTGGTTTTTGTTGTTTTAAAGTTGTAATTGGTAGCTTGTTATGTTGTCTTTGATCGTCAAGTGAAATCAGGGGTCATTGGATGTCCAAATTATAAGATATAAACGGTCAAAATCCGTTGACCGGGCATGACCGAAGCTTTCTAGGTAACCCAGAAAGTGTAAGATCAGCGTCTGACAATGTTTTGTTAGCTCGAGATCTGTCAGGTTTTATATTGTTTGATGTTATTTTTATGTACATGTTGTAGCTGGTAATATGGACTTTTGAACCGTACCTTTGTATCTCTTAAACATCAAGCAGATCAGATATAGTGGATAGTCAAAGTAGACCATCCGGTAAAATTTCATATTTTTTGGAATTTCCAGAAAATTTATAAACCATTTTTCTGACAGCCTTTGACCAAGCTGTAACTTGTGATTTTGTTGTTATTTATTCGATCTGTTGTTGTAGTGTTGTTCCTTGACATATGGACTCTAACTATGAACCATTAAACCACCAAAATCATGATCAGAACTCAGATTAATTTGAGCTTGAAAGTGTCCACTCAGACTGTCTGGGTTTCTAGAAAACCCAGAAACCGTCTGACAAGGACGAGATTTTATTAATTTGACAGAAGATGCAAGAATCGAGATTAAAATGTGGTCAAACTAAGGACCTTAAAAACTGAGCTGTCAGTGTTCTTGAGGCTCAAGAACACCAACAACGATGCTTAGTGTCGTTAAAGGGCTATAGCGGCGGTTTTTAATATTTTTAATTTTTGATTTTCTGAAAATTATTTAAAAATAGAAATAAATTATAAAAATTACCTAAAATAGTTTTTAAAATGATTTTAAATTGTGAAAAATAATTTCTGACTATTTGGGGTATTTTTAATTAATATTTATAATTATTTAAATATTAATGATATTTAATTTATTTAATTAGTGTATTAAATAAATTAGAGAAAAATAATTTATTATTATGAAAAATTATTTTAAATAAGAATAAAGTGTTTAAAAATATTTTGAGTTATAAAATGTAACTTTCAATATTTTTAGAGAATTTTCATTAATAATCTAATATTAATGATATTAGATTTATTTAATTATTGTATTAAATAAATAAGTTAAAAATAATTTTATTGATTTAAAAAATCATTTTAAATGAGAATAAAGTGTTAGAAAATATTTTGAATTATAAAATATAATTTTCAATATTTTTGGAGAATTCTCATTAATAAATTAATATTAATGATATTAGATTTAAATAATTATTAAATTAAATAAATAATAAAAAATTGATTTTATTGATTTAAAAATCATTTAAAAATGAGAAAAATGATTTAAAAATATTTGAGGTTATAATAAATGACTTTTAATATTTTGATAATAATTTCATTAATATTTAAATATTAATGGCGATGATTTAAAAATAATTTTTATTATTTTAAAAATTATTTAAGTATAATATTAATGACTTAAAAATATTTTATGTTATTAATAATAACTTTAATATTTTGACAAGTATGTTATTAATATTTTTATATTATTAAATATTAATGATAATAAGATTGTTTGATAATTAAATCATTTAAAAATGATTTCGATGTTTGAAAAATTATTATAAATTGTAATAATTGTTTAAATATTATTAAAAGCTTCTGAAAAATGTTATAAACGATATTTGACTTATCTAAAATAATATTGAAGCTTAGAGACCAAGTTTAATTGACAATAACTATGTTAGTTATTGGATAGGGTGACCAGAACACCAAGAATAGACTAAAGTCCAACCAGACCGAACTAGTTAAACTTGATAAGTGTTTATATAGGTTATGGAAACTAATGTGGCTATGATGTAATGAGTCTAGGAGACAGACTAACTGTAAATTATAGTATTGTGTGTTGTGAATTATTGTGCTAATCGTGAGACCGATATTGTTGATTATAGGTCTTACGAACGCAGATAAACATTTTGTGTAGCTGTAATCAGCGGAAGAGGCAAGTTTCCTAACTCAACCTTGAGTTATATTCATTCAATTATTATAGTGGTTAACTATTGTTAATTATACCACGTCCAAAAATTTATTGTTGATTATTCGCAGTTAGTGCATGTTTAATAATTCAAATTGAATTACTGATTCGAAAAATACACATTCGTAGAATAACTGTTGTTGGATATTCATATCCGTAGAAGCTAATATTGACAGTACAGATAATTCCTGTTTATTGTCAAATTATGTTGAGAAATGTCTTAGCTAATTATTCTGGCTAGACGAATATTTATTAGAACTTGATAGATTCGAGAAGAGAATTCAATTATTATTGACAGATCGATGTCAATTATTTCGGATAGATCGATAAGTAAATAGGAATTAAAATCATAGTATTTCGTTATTAAATCAAATCTTGATTCTGAGACTGGGAAGAACAACCTTTTATATAAAGGGAAATATTTTTTTGGTCGCATATTCGGCCTTTGCGCGCGATTAAGTAATATGCATAATATAGTGTAAAAGGAGTTGGCCAGCTCTAAGTATTTGTAGAGGTGTATGATTTAATCTTTATGGTTATCTGATACACCTGCGTATATGTCAAAGTAAAACTCTAATATATATCCGAGAAGAGAAGTTCAAGATCCAATGGATCACTCAGCATAAATCTGGAAAATATTCCACTTTGTTATTACGTAGAATTGATTCTTGATTATTCATTAGAATATCGCAGAAACTTTGAAAGTGTTGTACTCTTTCATTATCAAATTATTGTGTTGCATAGATTGTGAGAAGACTTGTTAATTATTAAAGCTTTCTTCAGCTATTTCAAAGTTTCCCGAACTTTGGTTTCATTCTATCAAAATAGATAGTATGTTCTTATTGATTCTTATACATTTATTGTATGTCTTAACTTGCGGGGAAAATTTGTTGCTCACCCTTGCTATATATAAAACTTTTCAGCTAGGAACGAAGTGGCAGAAGGAGCAGTGAAGAATAAAGGAAAAGACATCGTGATAAATTAGTTATGATTAGTATATTTATTATGTTATTTTGTAAACCCTTTTTGTATATCTAAAGGGTATGTTTGTATGGTTTAGGTTAGAGAAGCTGGGACTAATGTATTAACAACATATGTTAATGTGATATGTATTACTATTTCTATATGAATGGGTAGTAGATGGTGTTATATTGTAGATCGTGAACAATAAACTCGCGGGTCAGGTAACCCGGATTTGGGGGTGTCACAGGTTGGTATCAAAGCTGTAGGTTATAAATCTTAAGTGGGTTGCGGGAAAACCCTAGGATTATAACATACGCGAGATAGAGAAAACTCATTTAGAGTTCTAAGTGAGGGATTGCCGAAGTGCATTAATAATGAGATATTTGGACACATAGTGTGAGAATGTTGTACTGGTGAAGTACTAATCAAGTTGTTTAAACTGATTGTAGGATGTCGGGAGAAGATCAAATGAGTGCGGAGATGCTAGCGGTTGTTGCACCAGTGCCAGAAGCCGAGGTGCCAGCGCAAGGTGAATCAGTTGAGAAGGTGGGAGAAGATGAACCTATGATCAATCTGGGTAGCGATCATGACGATTATCCCGAGATGTATCTAAGTGGTGATGAGGAGGCAAAGTTTGAGCAAACTAGGGTGGAGAAGAAGAATAAGATCAATGTTGGAGAACAAGATTAACTATTTGTAGAAGTCTAGGAACTCCAGAGTAAAGCATTTCTCTTGGAGGAGTTGTGGAAGACGGAGCGAGCGTTACGCGAAATGACTGAAGAACAGAACGAGTTAAAGGCGCAGGTGGAGAGGATGAAGACTGAAGGTGGTGGATCGTCTGAGGGAACAATCAAGCAGCAGAAAGGCAAGAAAAAGGGAAAGAGGGACAACGACAACCCTAATTCTGAAAAGTCAAACTCGAAGAAGAAGCAAATCTGTAGCAAGTGTAGAAAGACTCACGCGGGAGAATGCATGATGTGGAAGAACGGGTGCTTCAATTATAAAAAGGAAGGACAAATTTCTCTACATTATCCTAAGCCGAATATGAGGAAGTGTTATTCATGTGGGAGAACGGGTCACAGATTCAATAAGTGTCCCATCAAGAAAATGACAAGTGAAGGGAGTGGGCGATAGATAACTTAGAGATATGCAATAGTATCTTTTGATAGTATGATATGATATTAAAGATTGTAATATCGAGAATGATGCGTAAGCATATGTAAATATAAATATGTTTGTATGAATGAAATCTTTATTTTTTTTATATGAATATAAGATTAAGATTAATTTGTGTGTTCTTAAAACTCATACTTATGGTAAGTTAATGACTCATAATTATATAAAATGTTTTGAACCCCTCAGCGAATGGAAGCCAAAAGTCTGACTATGATAAGTTCATACACTCATATAATTGTGGTAAGTTCTTGAACTCATAAGTGTGGTAAGTTTGACGAACTGGTAATAACTATGTGTGAATGAAGAATTATAACTTTTTGTGTAAAGTTTTGTTGTTAATCCTGATATGATTTAAAAAGGGATAGTAATATATGTTAATTACTAAATGTGCTATGAACTATTTGAATAAATATTCGTTTATATATGAGAATTATGTGTTGAATTCTTATTGTGTTAAGAATTTTTGTAGAGAAAGAGAATTAATGTAAGATTTTTATTTAAATCAGATAATGCCGCCTAGACGACAGAATCGAAATTAAAGGGAAGAGCAATCGGTGAATAATGAAGGAGGTCAAGTTGACCGAATGCAAAACTTTACAAATATGATAGCCGAAGCTATGGGGAATAGAGCTCCAGTAGGAAGAGGAAGAGTGAAAGAACAACCAGCTGACAGATTGGCGCTCTCACTCTTCCTCTTCCTCTTCTTACTGGAGCTCTATTCCTAATAAAGTACAATTAGGTTTTCTTATTTAAAATTTATAAACCTTAATAAGAGATTAGAAACCCTAAGATCATATTTAGAAAACTTAACGTACAGTTAGAAACCCTAATTGAAAGTCGAGAAATCCTAATTTCATATTTGGGAATCCTAAACCCTAATTAGGAAACCCTAATCCTAATTGGTAAGCTTAATGTGTTATTAAGCGTTAATATGATTAGAAAACCCTAATTTAGTTAGGAAACCCTAATTGTAATTTAGCTATTTTACATTTTCTAATTAAAACCTTAATTAGAAAATAATCCTTGAAGCTAAAGTTTAAAACCTAAGGGTTAGAACCTTAGGATTAAACCCTAAGGGTTTGGACAATGTCAAGTATGCCATTAAAAATATAATGCTAAAGACCAAAATGCCCTTTTTCATTTTCTTTAAATGGTATCTTGTAAAAATACCAAGAGCTTTAGTTGGTAACCTAACAACTTGACTTTGTAACTTCTAAAATCTCAGCAATCATCCTCCAATTGACAGCCAACCTCAGATCTAAGTAATATATCTTGATATATATAGATTTGAGAGAGAGAAAATCACATAAACTTGCTCATTTTTCTTTCTAGCTCTCAACAACTCTCTCTCACACAAGACTTCCGAAATTCTAAAGTTTCTCAGTCACAAAACACCTCTCTTAAACATCTAGATCAGTTAAGGAGAGTAAGAATCAAAGATTTGAAGCAAGAAGGTATAAACCTAAAAAGTATTTTGATCTTACATGCTTAGAAAAATATTGTGCTTAAGTGTTTAATCTTGTGTTATTGGATGTTTTTAGATGTTATATGTTGATCCATCATGGATCCATAACATCAAAATGCTTTAAAATTTAGTTTTTCCAAAACTGTCCATGAACAGATTTTGTGGTCTGACAAGCTAATGTCAGGAGCCACAAATTCTTGTTCGTTTGTGGTTTTTGTTGTTTTAAAGTTGTCATTGGTAGCTTGTCATGTTGTCTTTGATCATCAAGTGAAATCAGGGTCATTGGATGTCCAGATTATAAGATATAAACAGTCAAAACCCGTTGATCGGGCATGACCGAAGCTTTCTGGGTAACCTAGAAAGTGTAAGATCAGCGTCTGACAATGTTTTGTTAGCTCGTGATCTGTCAGGTTTTATATTGTTTGATGTTATTTTTATGTACATGTTGTAGCTGGTAATATGGACTTTTGAACCGTGCCTTTGTATCTCTTAAACATCAAGCAGATCGGATATAGTGGATGGTCAAAGTAGAACATCCGGTAACATTTCATGTTTTCTGGAATTTCCAGAAAATTTATGAACCTTTTTTCTAACAGCCTTTGACCAAGCTATAACTTGTGATTTTGTTATTGTTTATTCGATCTGTTGTTGTAGTGTTGTTTCTTGACATATGGACTCTAACTTTGAACCATTAAACCACTAAAATCATGATCAGAACTCATATTAATTTGAGCTTTAAAGTGTCCACTCAGACTATCTGGGTTTCTGGAAAACCTAGAAACAGTCTGACAAGGACTTTGAAGGCACAGATCGTTTTGTTAGGTTGTTGTATGATCAAACTAAGTATTGAAACTTGTAGAGTTACATAAACACTACAATATCTAAGTTTTAGATTGGACAGAAGATGCAAGAATCAAGATTAAAATGTGGTAAAACTAAGGACCTTAAACACTGAGCTGTCAGTGTTCTTGAGTCTCAAGAACACCAACAGCGACGCTTAGTGTCGCTAAAGGGCTATAGCGACGGTTTTTAATATTTTTAATTTCTAATTTTTTGGAAATTATTTAATAATAGAAATAAATTATAAAAATTACCAAAAATAGTTTTAAAAATTATTTTAAATTATGAAAAATAATTTCTGACTATTTGGGTTATAAAATGTAACTTTTAATATTTTTAGAGAATTTTCATTAATAATCTAATATTAATGATATTAGATTTATTTAATTATTGTATTAAATAAATAAGTTAAAAATTATTTTATTGATTTAAAAAATTATTTTTAATGAGAATAAACTGTTAGAAAATATTTTGAATTATAAAATATAATTTTCAATATTTTTAGAGAATTCTCATTAATAAATTAATATTAATGATATTAGATTTATTTAATTATTGAATTAAATAAATAATAGAAAATTGATTTTATTGATTTAAAAATCATTTAAAAATGAGAAAAATAATTTAAAAATATTTTAAGTTATAATAAATGACCTTTAATATTTTGATAATAATTTCATTAATATTTAAATATTAATGATGATGATTTAAAAATGATTTTTATTCTGTTAAAAATTATTTAAGTAGAATATTAATGACTTAAAAATATTTTATGTTATTAATAATAACTTTAATATTTTGACAAGTATGTTATTAATATTTTTATATTATTAAATATTAATGATAATAAGATTGTTTGATAAAAATTATTTAAAAATGATTTCGATGTTTGAAAAATTATTATAAATTATAATAATTGTTTAAATATTATTAAAAGCTTCCGAAAAATATTATAAACGATATTTGACTTTTCTAAAATAATATTGAAGCTTAAAGACCAAGTTTAATTGACAATAACTGTGTTAGTTATTGGATAGGGTGACCAGAACACCGAGAATAGACTAAAGTCCAACCAGACTGAACTAGTTAGACTTGATAAGTGTTTATATAGGTTATGAACACTAATGTGGCTATGTGGTAATGAGTCTAGGAGACAGACTGACTGTAAATTATAGTATTGTGTGTTGTGAATTATTGTGCTAATTGTGAGACCGATATTATTGATTATAGGTCTTACGAACGCAGATAAGTATTTTGTGTAGCTGTAATCAGCGGAAGAGGCAAGTTTCCTGAATCAATCTTGAGTTATATTCATTCAATCATTATAGTGGTTAATTATTGTTAATTATATCACGTCCAAGAATTTATTGTTAATTATTCGCAATTAGTGCATGTTTAATAATTCAAATTAAATTACTGATTCAAAAAATACACATTCGTAGAATAACTGTTGTTGGATATTCATATCCGTAGAAGCTAATATTGACAGTACAGATAATTCCTGTTTATTATCAAATTATGTTGAGAAATTTATTAGCTAATTATTCTGGCTAGACGAACATTTGTTAGAACTTGATAGATTCGAGAAGAGAATTCAATTATTATTGACAGATTGATGCCAATTATTTCGGATAGATCGATAAGTAAATAGGAATTGAAATCATAGTATTTCGTTGTTAAATCAAATCTTGATTCTCAGACTGAGAAGAAAAACCTTTTATATAAAGTGAAACATTTTATTGGTCATATATTCGGCCTTTGCGCACGATTACGTATTATGCATAATATAGGGTACAAGGATTTGGCATAGTCTAAGTACTTGCAGAGGGGTATGATTTAATCTTTATGGTTATCTGATACACCTGCATATATATCAAAGTAAAACTCTGATATATACCCGAGAAGAGAAGTTCAAGATCCAATGGATCACTCAGCATAAATATGGAAAACATTCCACTTTGTTATTGTTTAGAATTGATTCTTGATTATTCATTAGAATATCGCAGAAACTTTGAAAGTGTTGTAATCTTTCATTATCAAATAATCGTGTTGCATAGATTGTGAGAAGACTTGTTAATTATTAAAGCTTTGTTCAGCTATTTCAAAGTTCTCCGAACTTTGGTTTCATTCTATAAAAATAGATAGTCTGTTCTTAATTATTCTTATACATTTATTGTATGTCTTAACTTGCAGGGTAAATTTGTTGCTCTCCCTTGCTATATATAAAACTTTTCAGCTAGGAACGAAGTGGCAGAATGTGCAGTGAAGAATAAAGGAGAAGGCATCGTGATAAATTAGTTATGATTAGCATATTTATTATGTTTTTTTGTAAACCCTTTTTGTATATCTAAAGGGTATGTTTGTAAGGTTAAGGTTCGAGAACCTGGGACTAATGTATTAACAACATATGTTAATGTGATATATATTACTATTGCTACATGAATGGGTAGTTAGATGGTATTATATTGTGGATCGTGAACACCAAACTCGGGGGTCAGGTAACCAAGATTTGGGGGTGTCACACGAAAGGAAGGAGAAAAACTAGATCAAATACCTGTAGTTAGGGAATTTCCCTATGTATTCCCAGATGACTTACCAGGTCTTCCTCCAGATAGAGAAATCGAGTTTGTTATCAACCTTGCACCTGGTTCAGTGCCAGTTTCTAAGGCACCATATAGGATGGCACCTGTAGAACTGAAGAGTTGATGGTACAACTACAAGAACTCTTAGACAAAAAGTACATACAACCTAGTGTTTCACCTTGGGGAGCACCGATGTTGTTTGTAAAGAAGAAGGATGGAACCATGAGGATATGTATCGAGTATAGAGAGTTAAATAAGTTAACCATAAAGAATAAGTATCCTTTACAAAGAATTGATGATTTGTTTGACCAGTTAAAAGGGGCCGAACACTTTTCAAAGATCGACCTACGGTCAGGTTATCATCAATTAAATGTAAGAAAAGAAGATGTGTCGAAGACAGTGTTTAGGACATGCTATGGACATTATGAGTTCCTTGTGTATTCTTTTGGATTGACAAATGCACCGACAACATTTATGGACATAATGAATCGAGTGTTTAAACCATGCTTAGAAAAATTCGTTGTAGTGTTTATCGATGATATTCTGGTATATTCGAAAATACGGGAAGAGCATGTCGAACATTTGAGAAGCGTATTTGAGATATTATGAAAGGAACAACTTTAAGCAAAGTTTTCCAAGTGTGAATTCTGGTTGAGAAGAGTTCAGTTTTTAGGTCATGTAATTGACAAGAATGGAATTGTGGTCGATCCAACTAAGATCGAAACGGTTGTGAATTAGGAACAACCAACAACTCTAATAGAAGTAAGAAGTTTTCTCAATTTAGCGGGTTATTATCGACGTTTCATAAAAGATTTTTTAAAAATAGTAACCCCACTAACCAATTTAACTCGAAAGACGGTGAAATACGTTTGGATAGATAAATGTGAAGAAAGCTTCCAAGAGTTGAAGAAGCAACTAAGCATAGCTCCAGTATTATCCTTACCAGATGATGAAGGAGGCCTTGTAGTATATAGTGATGCGTCACACAAAGGATTAGGGTGTGTGTTAATGCAACATGGGAAAGTGATTGCTTACGCATCACGACAACTCAAAGATTATGAGAAGAGGTATCCTACTCATGACCTTGAGTTAGCTGCTTTAGTTTTTGCCCTAAAAATTTGGAGGCATTATTGTACAGGGAGAAGTGTAAGATATATACAGACCACAAAAATTTGAAATATAATTTTACACAGAAGGAATTAAACATGAGTTAGAGAAAATGGCTAGAACTGATAAAAGATTTTGATTGTGAAATCTTATATCATCCCGGAAAAGCCAATGTAGTTGCAGATACGTTAAGTGGAAAGAATCAAGAGAAGTTAAACGTAATAACAAACAATGAGGTGTTAATAAAAGAATTTGAAAAACTTGAAATTGAGGTGAGAGTTTCAACTACCTCTACCCAAAATTTATTCATTCTAGAGGGAGTTTGGACTCTACTAGATAGAATCAAAGAGATACAAGGAAAAGTATGAGGAGTGTCAAAAATGTAAATCTGATATAACTCACATCAAGAATATCAAATTCAGAATAGACAAGGATGGAGTACTAAGATATGAAGATAGAATTTGGATTCTGTTAGATCAAATATTAAAAGATGAAATCTTAAATGAAGCCCATAATTCTAAGTTTGCAATACACCCTGGTAGCACTAAAATGTACAAAGACTTAAGTCGACACTTTTGGTGGTCAAATATGAAAAGAGAAATAGCGGAATGGGTAAGTAAATGTCTCACGTGTCAAAGGGTTAAGGCTGAACATCAAAAGCCTAGTGGTTTACTTCAACCCTTACCAATTTATGTGTGGAAGTGGGAACATATAACAATGGACTTCGTGGTAGGCCTTCCTGCTACACAGAAGGGCCACAATGCCATTTGGGTAATAGTTGACCAACTTACCAAATCAGCTCATTTCCTACCTATCAAGGTTACTCATAACCTAGACCAACTTGCCAAGTTATATATTAATGAAATTATCTCTAGGCATGGAGTACCTGTTTCTATAGTGTCAGACCGAGACGCTCGATTCACCTCAAATTTTTGGGGAAGTCTTCAAAAACACCTAGGAACTCAGTTGAGATTAAGTACATCATATCACCCTCAAACGGATGAGCAGAGCGAGAAAACCATACAAACACTAGATATGTTAAGAACGTGTATCATAAACTTCAAAGGAAGTTGGGAGGATCAGTTACCTTTGGTAGAATTTGCCTACAACAATAGTTATCATGCTAGCATAGGTATGCCACCCTATGTAGCCTTATATGGTATAAAGTGTAGGATACCTTTGTGTTGGGATGAGGTCGGGGAAAGACAAATGCTAGGACCCGAGATAATCTAATAAACTACTGAGACAATCTGAGTTATACGCGAACGATTACAAGCATCTCAAGATCGATAGAAGAAATACGTTGATCCACATCTTCAACAACGTAACTTTAGCGTTGGAAGCCACGTATTCTTGAAAGTGTCCCCTTGGAAAGACAAGATACGTTTTGGCAAGAAAGAAAAATTGAGTCCGATATTTATTGGACCATTTGAAATTTTGAGGAGGATAGGTGAAGTTGCTTATGAGATAGCACTACCTCCTGAGTTAAATCATATTTATAATGTGTTTCATGTGTCTGTTTTATGACCATATAAACCCGATTATAAACACATTATAAACTATGAACCTATCCAAATCGAAGAAGATCTGTCTTATGTGGAAGAACCTGTACAGATCATTGACCAGAAAGAGCAAGTCCTGAGAAATAAAGTGATAGCATCGGTCAACATGATTTGAAGAAATCAGAACGTTGAAGAGGCTGCATGGGAGCTAGAAAATAAAATGTGAGAGAACTATCCCCAACTTTTTGCTTAACTTATACTATAATTTCGACGACGAAATTCTTATTAGGGGGAGTGAATGTGAAACCCCAAAAACCCTAATAAGACTCGATTATGTAAATGTTATGATATTAAATAAAATCTATACGTTTTGAATGCGTATTGTGTTATTTTATACTCTGTTATAGAAATTAGGTCAAATAAATTTTTGTTCGAAAACTTACGTGCCTGACACGTCATGCTTAAAAAATTTTCTTCCAAAAACATACTTTTCGGTATATGTGTTTTGACAAGATGCTTTGTCGTGCTTACACTGACAAAATGCTTTGTTGTGCATGGTAATATTTGTGAAAAACCTAAGTTAGGAACCCAAATATCTAAATTAGGAAAACCCTAACCCTAAATTTACGAACCCTAATACTAAATTACAAACCTTAACCCTAATTAGTTAGAACTAACCCTAGTTAGAATATCTTAAACCCTAACCATGGTTATTAAACTTTAATTAGGTGTTAATAACATTATTAAGTAACCTTAATCAAGATTAAGGAGGATTAGGGCATAATTAAGCTACTAAATTTGGTAAACTAGCTCACAAGTAGGTTGTAAGTCACCATATCAAGTTTTAAGGTAGCACATGACCTGGTCTCTTCCCTAAGCAACACAAGTTAACAAGATTAGATATTAAGGGAGGCAAATAGGTGAAAAAATGACCAAAAACCCTAGTTGCAAAACTCTATAAATAGCAGCCTTACCACAGGCCAAATTCACGAATTCTTAAAGCTTATACAGTTATATTTCATACCTAAATAAGCCCTGTTGATAGCAAGATCAGAATCAGAAACCAGAAATTCAAAATCACTAAAGAAAGGTACAAACCCTAATTATAACCTAGATCTTTGATGTTATGTTAGATCTGTTGTTTTGTTGTTTAATTATGTGTAATAACATGTTAGTAAGTCTTCTAAGTTGGTTGATCATGTTTTCATAACATCTAGATGCATCAAAATGATGTTTTAAGTAATTTGGAAAATCTGGAAAAATAGGTCTGATAGTCAAATGTCAGAGCCTATAGATCATTGGTTGTTAATATCTAGGTCTGTTAATTGTATGTTATTTGTAGTATTACATGAGGTTAGTAATCTAAAATAGGAATCAGGTCCATTGGAGAAATATATTACAAGATATAAGTGGACAAAAGTCATTGACCGACCACGAATTTTTGATTTCTAGGTTGCCCAGATATCTCAAGAACAGGTTGAGCAAAGTACTTTGACTGGCCTTTAAATTGCTTTTTGTTTGTTGTTAGGATGTCTAAGTATTACCTAATGATACCATGACATATATATTACATATCTGTGACACTCAAATGCATAATTAATTTCTAGGTTTACTAGAATTAATGGTCAAATATCGTTAACCGAGCATGACTGCATTTTCTGGAAAACCCAGAAAACTGATGAACACCAAAAACAAACTCTCGCTATACTTTGACCAATCTAAATCTTCACCTTAAATTCTTACTCAGTCCAAATCAATGTATCATCTTTGTACCTTGGTACATAGAATACAAACTAAATCAATCAAAACACATCTATTACACGAATTGAAAGATATAATAGTCACAAAAGCGTTGACCGAGCATGACCATTTTTCTGGGTTACCCAGAAATCCAAGAACAGTTCTAACAGTGACTTTGAGCCTCTATAACTTCTTGTTATGCGAAGGTTAGAGTCTGATATTGGTATGTAATTGTAGTCTTACATGAGCACTACAAAATCAATACACTTACAAACTCAAAATCATAACCATTAATGAGTTGGATCAAGGTCAAAATGACCTCTAAGCTGAGTTGTTCCTCAGAAATGAAGAACACCTTTAGCCACACTTTCTGTTGCTACACTTTCTATCGCTAAAGATCTTTAGCGATAGACAATAAATAAAATTAATTAAATAATTATAAAAATTATTTTAAGTTATAATAATTAACTTTTAAAATTTTGGGTATAAATTCAATAAATATTTTATTTATTTATAATATTATTAATAATTAAGTTATTAATAATTAATTAGATAAATCATTTATAAATAATAAATAATTATTTATAAATGATATAAATTATTTAAAAATAATAACAAGGTTTTAATTAATATTTTAAAGTGAATATTAATTATTTAAAAATAATAACAAGGTTTTAAATAATATTTTAAAGTGTATTAATTATTTAAAAGTAATAACAATAATTTAAAAATCATTTTTATGGATAAATAAATACCTAAAAATTACTATAAGTTTTCAGAAATTATTATAAATGATATATAAATTATCTAAAATTATAATAAGGCTTATAATTAAAGTTTAACCGTGATATTAGCTTATTAAATATCCAGTAAGGTTTTAGGACACCAAAATCATATTGAACTTAGATCGAACGTGAATAGTTTGTGTAGTTGAGTATTGTTATCAATACTAATGTGTTAAATATATTAGATATTTTAAACACTTCGAGTAAGCGTTAATTACGCGATCTTCGCTCAAGAAAGTTCTCTAAAACCTTAATCTATTTCTTTACGCAAGTTCTCTAAATCTTAATCAATTACTTTATTCAAGTTATTGAACCCTACTTAATCAAGATCGACAGAAGAAATACGCTGATCCTCATCGTCAATAACTAAACTTTAGCGTTGGATGCCACGTATTCTTAAAAGTGTCCCCTTAGAAAAACAAGATACGTTTTGGCAAGAAAGGAAAATTGAGTTCGAGATTCATTGGACCATTTGAAATTTTGAGGAGGATATGTGAAGTTGCTTATGAGATAGCACTACCTCCTGAGTTAAATCATATTCACAATGTGTTTTATGTGTCTATTTTATGACCATATAAACCCGATTATAAAGACATTATAAACTATGAACCGATCCAAATCGAAGAAGATTTGTCTTATGTGGAAGAAACTATGCAGATCATCGACCGGAAAGAGCAAGTCCTGAGAAATAAAGTGATAGCATCGGTCAAGGTGATTTGAAGAAATCAAATCGTTGAAGAGGCTATATGGGAGCTAAAAAATAAAATGTGAGAGAACTATCCCCAACTGTTTACTTAACTTGTACTGTAATTTTGAGGAAGAAATTCTTATTAGGGGGAGTGAATGTGAAACCCCAAACACCCTAATAAGACTCGATTATGTAAATATTGTGTTATTAAATAAAATCTCTACGTTCTGAATGCGTATTGTGTTATTTTATACTCTGTTCTAGAAATTAGGTCAAATAAATGTTTGTCTGAAAACATACGTGCTTAACACGTCGTGCTTAAAAAAATTTCTTCCAAAAACGTACTTTTCGGTATGTGTTTTGACAAGATGCTTTGTCGTGCTTGGTAGGATTTGTGAAAAAACTAAGTTAGGAACCCTAATATCTAAATTAAAAAAACCCTAACCCAAGATTTATAAACTCTAATCCTAATTAATTAGAACTAAACCTAGTTAGATTATCTTAAACCCTAACCATGGTTATTAAACTTTAATTTGGTGTTAATAACATCATTAAGTAACCCTAATCATAAAATCCAAAACTCTAATTAAGATTAAGGAGGATTAGGGCATAATTAAGTTACTAAATTTGGTAAACTAGCTCACAAGTAGGTTGCAAGTCACCATATCAAGTTTCAAGGTAGCACGTGACCTGGTATATTCCCCAAGCAGCGCAAGTTAACAAGATTAGATATTAAGGGAGGCAAGTAGGTGGAAAAATAACCAAAACTCTATAAATAGCAGCCTTACCACAGGCCAAATTCACGAATTCTTAAAGCTTATACAGTTATATTTCATACCTAAATAAGCCCTGTTGATAGCAAGATCAGAATCAGAAGCCAAAAATTCAAAATCACTAAAGAAAGGTACAAACCCTAATTATAACCTAGATCTTTGATGTTATGTTAGATCTGTTGTTTTGTTGTTTAATTATGTGTAATAACATGTTAGTAAGTCTTCTAAGTTGGTAGATCATGTTTTCATAACATCCAGATGCATCAAAATAATGTTTTAAGTAATCTGGAAAATTTGGAAAAATAGGTCTGACAGTCGAATGTCAGAGCCTATAGATCCTTGGTTCTTAATATCTAGGTCTGTTAATTGTATGCTATTTGTAGTATTACATGAGGTTAGTAATCTAAAAGAGGAATCAGGTCCATTGGAGCAATATATTACAAGATATAAGTGGTCAAAAGTCATTGACCGACCACAAATTTCTGATTTCTAGGTTACCTAGAAATCTCAAGAACAGGTTGAGCAAAGTACTTTGACTGGCCTTTATATTGCTTTCTATTTGTTGTTAGGATGTCTAAGTATTATCTAATGATACCCTGACATATATATTACGTATCTGTGACACTCAAATGCATAATTAATTCAAAGGTTTACTAGAATTAATGGTCAAATATCGTTGACCGAACATAACTGCATTTTCTGGAAAACCCAGAAAACTGATGAACACCAAAAACAGCCTTTGGCTGTACTTTGACCAATCTAAATCTTCACCTTAGATTCTTACTATGTCCAAACCAATGTATCATATTTGTACCTTGGTACATAGAATACAAACTAAATCAATCAAAACACATATCTATTATGTGACACCCCCAAATCTGAGTACTTCATTCCCCTAAGACTTGGTGTTCACTTTCTATACATTTATACTATCTACCCAAATATGATAACATTTAAACCATAAATCCTCCCATTAAAGGGTTACATCATTAAATCAAAAAGTCTCCCAGGTTATCTAACCTTTAACATAAAATCAAGTGCGAAAATAAAAATAGTTATATCACATCATTTAAATAAAGTCCATTAACATAAAAGCCAACAAATTACAAGTCTTCATCACTTGTACATTTTTCCTTTTTGTTTGTAGTAGGTTCATCGACCTTCTCAATCTTAGCTGTAATAATTATATTTATGCAAGAGTGAGCAAAACAAATGCTCCCTAGATATAGCATTCAACAACAAGAGAATAAAAACTACCAATGAATAGGCTTATCAGAACTGAATAATACTCTATCAATGATAACAAAAAATTGGAATCAAAATATGAAATATATCTGAGGGTCATAAGACCACGAACTATGTTCACGGTTACAAGTAATCTTTCAACTTTAACCTAAACAGTTATACTGTAGGGACTTCACGTACTTAGGGGGATCAGCCCTTCGTACTATGTATTGTGTACAAACTTCTAAACGCATCGCGTACCCCTATAATAGGGTTGTTCTTATCAGTTTTAGAGTACAAGTCCGTACCAAAGAAAGTTTGGTTTGGATAAACTTCAAGGGTAATTTAGAGTTTCACGATCATCAACTAAAGGATTAGTTGAATCAACAAAGTTTAATAACACTATAGTTGATCAATAACAACATAATGTAGAACAACTTAGAATCATAGGTGAACCAACTATATATTAAACTCATGCTTGGAAATAACTAGAAAGCATAAGCATTGAATAAAATGATAAACCTTTGCTTAAACAATAATAAGCTAGGGCTATGATCTTGTCAAATTAGAAATTGAATTACTGAACATGCATTTAACTGATAACAAGCTGTAAACAAAGCTTGCTCATCATAATATTAACTTGTGCAAATTAAATGAAATATGAAAGCTCAATATTGGAGATTAGAATTAAAGGAATTGCATTCAATATAAGAGATTGAAACTAAAGAAACTTGCTTAACTATAAACAAGTTAGAATAACCCAATAGTGATTAGAATTCAAAACTTGCTCGAATAAAATTAAGGTTAGAAAGCTTGCTTGACAACAAAAGGTAAACATAGTTATGATGTAAGACCCCAACTTTTATGAATAAAGATTAATTTTTCTCAAAATATATTTTTGAATATTATGGTATGGATTTGTTATATTATTATAGTTGTGGGTAATATTTATAAATTTTGCAAAGTAAGCAAGTTGTTATAAAATATTCGATTGGTCGGGGAATATTCGTTTTAACAGGAAATATTCGTACGACGACACAATCATTGGTGGACCCCACAATGAAAGTATTGTCGTAATTAGAAAATGACAGAATTATCTTTTTATAAAAATAACTGCGAAAGTTTTACCGTTAAACTATTGAACTACCCGGTGGTAAAAGTACAGTATACGCGTGGGTGTATACTAGCACACGGTATTGATTATTAATATTTACGTGAGAAGTCACTCAGTTATACTCAATTATTGCTACAGTAATTGCTGCATAATATCTCTCATATTATTGATTCAATTATTGTCACAGTATCATCTGTATAATATTTATTATTTTTAAATCAATAATTGAGACGACAAAGTTATTCATATTATTATTTGCAATATTGACAATGTCTATAAAGTTCTGTCGAGGAGAGGTATGGTAACCTAATTGTGCGCCAATAGGGAGAAATCCTTATCGAAAACTCCCTTCTTTCCTAGAAATGATCTGGTTGTTAAATATTGTGAGTTATAATATTAATGATGAATAATTTCGTATTGATTAAAGATGAAATTGAAATTTTCATTGTGTTGGGATTATTAGTGTTAATAGAAATCGACATTTATTTCGATAATAATTGATGTCTGGAGGTTATATTGACCAATCGGGTAATTAATCGGATAAATGAGTAATTAATTACTATTAGTTCACATGCTTATAACTATTTGTTCACATGTGTGTACTATTGATTCACATGCATATGCTATTAGGGGTGGTGGTGTAAAATTAATAATACTTGTATGACTAAATTAAAAATAGAGGTATAGATGAAGGTACTATACTGTGACTATTTTTTCACATGTATAGAACTATTGATTCACATGATGTACTATTAGGGAAGGTGGTGTAAGTTTGATAATACTTGCAGGACTAAATTAAAAATGAAGGAAAAGATAAAGGTATTATACTGTAATATTTCGAGCCCCAAAACATGCAATTATCGAAACTATATTTCTTATAAATAGAAGCTCATTCTTCTTTCATTCTCACCAATTCACTAAGACTCGCAAGATCAATTATAGAGAGAGAAGCTATAGAGAGAAAGAAGAAGAGAAATCTGCTACCTCACTATTCTAGTATCTAGTCTTCTTCTGAGGTAAGGAATATTATTTTGTTCAGTATTCATAGGAATAATATTTCCTTCCATACTCTGTAGTATGTGAGTAATATTATTTCGTCTCGTATTCCTGATTATACCCTCATTTTGTTAAAGTATTGCTTCTATACACTATGAAATTAGTAAAATATCCTTGAAATTTGCGCTTCATCTAGTGTCGTTTCACAAGAATATTTTCTGCATATTCTTATTAAATTTTAAGCTTTTCATACCAGAGTGCTATCCATGAGTACTATTCATTTATACAGTACTATTCATAAAGTACTATTCACAGGTACTATTCATAAAGTACTATTCACGAAATACTATTCACAAAGTACTATTCACGAAGTACTATTCATGAGTACTATTCATAAAGTATTATTCACGGGATACTATTCCAAAGTACTATTCACGGAATACTATTCACTCGGGTACTATTCACCCAGAGTACTATTCATTACAAAAATTGATTTCTTTTCTGTCCAAATCATTTTTGATACAATATCATTCTTGAATTTTACTCCACAAAGCAGTATCATGTTGGCAATTTGAACATTATTAAATTTTGGATAAATTAAATTATAAATCTTTAAAAATTTATCCTTTGTTTCTTTTAATTGAATTCTTATATCATTGTCATCATTCTCATGCTTATATTGTGATGAAAGTCATCTCTGGCTTACGTGCATAGATGGAATGTTGATTGGTATTATTATGACCAGGGATCATTCGGTATAATCATGACCCGTATTGTTACAAATGATGTGGTAAAAGTCCTTATTGGCCTGTAGTGCATCGATGGACAGTTGTTGGTATGATTATGTCTAGGGATTATTCGGTATAATCATGACCATTGATGATTATATGAATATCATTGGCCATGGTGCAGGGATGATTCGATGATGTGATTTATTTATTAAGATGAGTCTCAGCGATAGAGTTGATGAAAAACCTTTTTAAATCATAGAAGATAGTAGATATCATGCTCTACTTGACTCCTCTAATGGATTACTTGTTCCGCTGTAGTTAAACTTGATGTTTATTGTATTTTATCAGTTTAACACTGTTGAAGGCTAATGATAATTTATTCTGCATTATCTTAGTCATAATATTTCTTACTGGGCTAGTTGAGCTCACCCTTTTACTTTCATAGTTCTCTTCAGGAAATGAGAACGTAGTCGGGACTAGTCGGACAACAGAGTGATGGTCCGAGATGGTGGCTATAGTAGTCCTCACTATTTTATGAAATAGTGTGATAATAAATGTAACTAGGACTTCATTTGAGCTTGAATACTGTCTATGAGACAATATTCGTGCAAAAACTCTAAGCTACGCTGTTGTCGTATTGTATAAAAGAAGTTTGTATTTGATTTATGTATCATGTATTTGGTGACTTAGAATGGGTGATGTATACCTATTTTGGGGGCGTCACATATGAAACTTGCATTCAATATAAAGATAATGAAGTTAGGAAACTTGCATTCATTATAAAGAGAATGAAGTTAGGAAACTTACCTCGTGCGTAAGCTACATAATTATTACAAACGTTCGCCAATTATCCTACATATACCATTAAAATCACAATACCAATTAGTTATACTAAAAGTAACTTCATGGGTTTACTTCTTATTTTAGTCAAGTCTATAATCTCTAGCTCAAGGCTTGATTATCCTACTTATTCACATACCATGGATCTGAACTCCTAATTAAATCACAGTACTCGACATGGTGATTGCATAACAACACTAATTCTCATGACATCACAGACGGACTTTCACAACATACTAATTCATAATCTTTTAGTTCCAACATTGTGATTATTATATGTTATTATGTCTTATAGCATGCATTAAGCCCTTTTTATAATCACTAAATTATGTTAAGTTAGCATTCTCCAGACTGTACTGTTAACAATTCTTCACTGGGTCTGACTGACTACTGGCGCGGCCACGCCATGGTTACCTTAGATTCCGGCGCACCCGGGCGGCAGCGCGCCTGCGCCCAGAGGCAGCGCGCCCGCGCTCGGCACCAGTGCTCGGCACCAGTACCAGTTTTTGCAGAACACGAGTTTCGACTCTGTTCTAAGCCAACTATCACGAATTTCATCCACAAAACAGTAAATTAAGCATACCCAATTGACATAGAACTCATATATACATGGTTCCTCACATATATCCTAACTCAGAACAATTAAACAACAACTTCAACTAATTTAAATCCTTTAAATTCCATGTTTTATACAAAAACACCATTTTTGACATCCTTCACAAAAATTAACATTGTGATCAAAATTCTTGTCCAAATTAACTCATTCAAACTACGTTCTCTTCGTTTCTTAATGAACTAACATATTCAGGGCTCATTTTACAGATTGGTTTACAAATTAACCACCAAATTTGGTACTTTCACAAGCCATATATAAAAACATGCACTGTAACAATTTTCTTTATTTTTAACCATAATTAGCATACTAATTCTTGTCTAAATGAAAATTCCAACATCACAATTACTCTCAAATGCAATAATTCAGTTTATAACAACAATTCAAGAGAAATTGGATTCACAGAGAATAGAAATACATGACGTAAAACATACATATGTATATAATATCAAGGTTATAGAAAATACCTTTTCTTGCTTTGAATAATCCTTGCTAAACACCAAGAATTTCTTTGTAATTCTCAGACTTATCTCTCAAACCCTCTCTAATCTCTATCTCAAATTCTCTATTCTTTTCTCTTCTTAATATCAGTATAGGTCAACTCACCCTGAAGCATAAAAATAATAAACTGATAGGGCCATAATATGCATATTAAAAAAAATAACGGTTACAACCTTAAACGTATATCAGTTATGATATATATTATTTATTATTTGATTTATTTTATTTATTATAATTAAAATTCAAAATTCAAAAGTTATAAAGCTATCTTTGGATAAAACTAATTAAAATAAAGACTTAATATTTCAAGCCTTGTTTGGTAACCAATTTAAAACTCCTTTAATTTATTTTAATAAACAATTTAGTTTATAATTTATAATCACATATTATTTGTAATCACATATTATTTATTTAGATTTCCATATCCAATAAACACACTAAATAATGTTTTCACTTAATTCAATTATCACAAAATTATAATCTCATTATAATTTTATTTAATAAATTAACATACCATTTTAAACTATTAAATTAAAACAGCAATATAGCATTTCATGTTATCTTTAACAACTCTCTAACTATGAAATTAAATTAGAGTATTATCTAATAAATTTATTTCACTAATATCCACAAATAATCAACTACATCAATATAATATCTATTTTATTTAATAAATATTTTAAATTACAAATAAAATCTTGGATTGTTACATATTACACGAATTGAAAGATATAAGAGTCACAAAAGCGTTGACCGACCATGACCACTATTCTGAGTTACCCAGAAATCCAAGAACAGTTATGACAGTGACTGTGAGACCCCAGATTTTATGAATAAATATTTAATTTTTCTCGAAATAAATTTTTTTATATTATGGTGTGGATTTGATATAATAGTTATGGGTAGTATTTATAAATTTTGCAAAGTATGCAAGTTGTCATATTATATTCGATTGGTCGGGGAATATTCTTTTTGTCGGAGAATATCCGTACGACGGTACAATCATTTGTGGACCCCACAACAGAATTATTATCGGATTGAGAAAACGACAAAAATACTTTATGAAAATAACGGCGGAAGTTTTACCGTTGATACTGTTGAACTACTCGTTAGTAAAAGTACAGTAATACGCGTTGTTGCATAGTAGCACACGGTATTGATTATTGATATTTATGTGAGAAGTCGCTCAGTTTGATTCAATTATTGTTGATTAATAATATGAGTTATTATAACGATAATGACGTTTTGTTTTATTCGTATTATTAACGTAATAAAACAGAAACATCTTTTTATATAAAACAGAATACTTTATTAAAGTTATTCTATAAATAGAATATATTATATTTTATTATGCATAGTGTTTTGCATAGTGTTGTATAGTATTTACATAGTAAAAATCTTTTTATATAAATAGAATATATTATATTTTATTTAAAAGATTTTTCTTTAAATATGGACCGTCAGATTAAAGTAAATCAATCTGGACCGTTCATGGATTAGTTACTATGCATTCTATTTTCCTATAAATAGAAGCTCATTCCTTCATTATTTTCTTACGAATTCACTGAACTTTAGAGAGAGAAACTATAGAGAGAGACTATATAGAGATAGAAGAAAAGTTTCTGCTACTTCACTACTCTTATATCTAGTTCTTTTACGGTAAGGGATATTATTCTTTTGTATTCAAGAAGAGAACTTCTGTTATTCCATTTCTTGATTATACTGTTGGAATAACCTGTATATGCGGAATACCCTATACTTGGTGACATTCTTCTATTATTCTGTCATTGTTATTCTGTTGGAACATCCTGTCTGTGCTTTACGCCGGACCTGGTTCCGTCTTTATTATTCCGTCTTTATTATTCTGTTGGAATATCCTGTCTGTGTGTTTTACACCAGACCTGGTTCCGTCTTTATTATTCCGTCTTTATTACTCTGTTGGAATATCCTGTCTGTGTGTTTTACACCGGACCTGGATCTATTATTTATTATTCTGTCGAAATATCCTGTCTGTGCGTTTACGCCGGACCTGGTTCCATTATTTATTATTCTGTCGGAATATCATGTCTGTGCGTTTACGCCGAACCTAGTTCCATTATTTATTATTCTGTTGGAATAACCTGTTTGTGCGGTCTATCTCATGCATGGTGATTTCTTTTGTTATTCTATTCTTTATTGTACTCAGTTGGTTAAGTTTTGACTTCTATACTCCATGAAATTTGTGGAATATCCTTGATAATTGCGTTTCATCCAGTATTTTTTCATGAAAATATTCTTCTAAGCATTCTTGAATTTTACTCCACAAAGCAGTATCATGTTGACAATTTGGACGTTATTAATTCTTGGATAAATTAATTCTTGAACTTGTTTTATTGAATTCTTATATCATTGTCATCATCCTCATGTTTATAAAATATTGAAAGTCATCTGTGGCATGTAGTGCATAGATGGACTTGGTATGATTATGACCAGGGATTATTCGGTATAATCATGACCGTAATGTTATAAATGATGTGGTAAAAGTCCTCATTGGCCCGTAGTGCATTGATGGACAATTGTTGGCATGATCATGACCATTAATGAATATACGAATATCCTTGGCCGTAGTGAAGGGGTGATTCGATGATGTGGATTATTTTATTAAGCTGAGTCCCAGCGATCACAGTGTTGAAAAACCTTTTAAATCATAAAAGATAGTAGAGTTTATTTTCTACTTGACTCTTTTAATGGATTGCTTGTTCCGCTGCAGTTAAACTTGAAGTCTATTATATTTTATCAGTTTAACATTGTTGAAGGCTAATGATAATTTATTCTGTATTATCTTAGTCATAATATTTCTTATTGGGCTAGTTGAGCTCACCCTTTCTTTCACTGTTCTCTTCAGGAAATGAGAACGTAGCTGGGGCAAGTCGGGGAACGGAGTGATGGTCCGAATGATAGTATTAGTTAGTAGTCATCACTATTCTATGTAATAGTGTGTTAATAAATGTAATGAGGACTCCTTTTGAGTATGAATACTCTCTAGAAGATAATATTTGTATTCAAAGACACAGTTTATGTTTTGTCGTATTGTACACGACAGTTGTATTAGTAAGTTGTATTTGTATTCTGTACTATGTAAGTGGCGACCCAAGATGGGTGACGTATACCTAATTTTGGGGGCGTCACAGTTGGTATCAGAGCTTAGGGATATGATCCCTGGCTAGGATGTGAGAATAGAACTAGGAGGGGAGAGACAGAGAATTCTTTCGCTAGTATGACCTACCTAAGTTTATTTGGTATTTAATTGGTCGGTCAAAGTATATGGATAATATGTTATATGTTAATTAACCCTTGTTTTGTTGCAGTATTTGCAAATGGCATCCGAAAATGTTGAGATAAACAATGAAGCACATGAGACCATTGAATCACCAACGATCAATGCTCAGGATAATGTGCAACCAGAGGATAATAATCCTAATGAAAATAATAACACCGATGAAATGGTGAATGATGGGATGGTCAGAGACTTTATGCAATTCATGCAACAACAAAATAACTCTCGGACGGTCACCGCTAAGCAATTTAAGGAGCAATTCATGCAACAACGGGCGAGAGCGGCTCCTATCCAAAATGAAGGAGGAAACAATGACAACCCACGGTTGGTCACCGCTAAGCAATTCAAGGAGCTAGGACCACCGGAGTTTTTGGGAAAGCCAGAACCACTTAAGGCGGTGACGTGGTTAAAGCAGATCACCAAGATATTTGATGTCTTGGGATGCTCCGAGGAGCAAAAGGTTCCCTTTGCCACCTTTATGTTGCGTGAAGAGGCAGATTACTGGTGGGAATCTGTAAAACGTACCCAGCCTGACGCACTCAAGATGTCTTGGGAGAAGTTCCAAGAACTGTTCAATGACAAGTACTTTCCCGAAAGTATTCGTCACATGAAGGAGGTGGAATTTATCAAGTTGGAGCAAAACAACATGACCGTGTCGCAGTACGAAGCCAAGTTTGCCGAGTTGTCCCGATTTGCGTCCCACTTGGTGGATAATGAAGAGAGAATGACGCGAATGTTTTTAAGAGGTTTGAAACCGGAGATACGCCAATATCTTATTTCTCATAAACTGTGTCTGTATTCAGATGTTGTAAATAGGGCTCAATTAGTAGAACGCGATAACGAGTCAACGCAACCAAAAGAGAGCAGCCGGAAAAATGATAATACTGGTGATAACAGTCATCAAAGCGGTGACAATAAGCATGGAGGGAATCAACATGCCAGAAATGGTAACCACTTCAATGGTAATCATGGTCAAAATAATAAGAATGGACATTTCAAGAAGAGAAAATTCAACAATGATGGAAAGACGTCAGCACCAGCACCCGTTGTTAAGGAAGGAGAACGACCACCTATCATATGCTTCAAATGCGGAGGGGAGGGACACATCAGTCCAAACTGCGCGATGCCATCCAAAGCATGCTATAATTGTGGAAGAGAAGGTCACTTAGCCCGATTTTGTCGTTCACCGAAGACAAGTTCAGATAGGATGGAGGCACCAAAGACCGTCCCAGAAAAGCCAAAGCCAGTAGTTTAAGAGAGAGCGTTTTTTTCGTGACGAAGAACCTAAATAAAATTATCACGGGTATGTTAGTCATAAACTCTTGCGAAGTCTATACCGTGTTAGATACCGGTTCTACTCACTCTTTTATTTCACCTAGTTGTGTTCAATGTTTGAACTTAACTTCGGAAAAGTTAGACTTTGATTTATCTGTTGAAATTCCGTCGGGAGAAACCTTTGTTACCTCCACTATTTATAAATCTTGTTTAAATCAACACTTTCACGTTACCTGTTGATCTTATCTCTTTGAAAATACTTGCATTGATGTGATTTTTTGAAACGATTGGTTAACTGCTCATCATGCTTTTCGTAAGGTTGTTAGCTTTCATATTCCTAACCAACCTATTATGCGAATTCAAGTAACCAAATCACTAAAGTCAATTATTGTCATATCAAGCCATAAGTAAAAATCCCCGTTCCTTTCGTTGTTGACTTCCTGGTGTAGAATGCACCGAAGCTAGACTTTTCGTAGGAGACGTTGTAAATGACGATGGCAAGTTGATAGGTATCAATGCGACGTGTTATCCAAGTCTTGGATGAGGGTCACAGTTTTGAACGATATTTCTATTGTTAATAAATTTCTTGACGTATTCTTGAAGACTTCTTAGCCTACCCCAGAGCGTAAAATTGAATTTTATATTGACCCCAGTACAAAACCCATTTCTTAAACCCTCAAATTTTTCTTCAACTAAAACGAACGTATTATGCGCCAAAGACGTTGGCTCGAGCTGTTGAAGATTACGATCGTACCATTCAATAACATCGTGGAAAAGCGAACGTGGTAGCTGACGCGTTGTGTAGAAGATCGTATACGGTTACAAGTGCGAATATACGAACCCACGTGAAGATAAAGAATATACGATTAAAATCGACTTTAATCGATAAAGTTAAAGCCGCTCAAGCTACATACTCAGAGCTGATAAATGTGAAGAAGAAGGTTCAAGAGGGCGTTATTCTAGAAGCAAGAATCGACGAAGAGAGGAAATCTCAACTCTCGATTTAATTGGCCCATTTGAAATCCTCGATGAAGTAGGAACTGTGGCCTATAGACTCGTTTTACCGCCAAGTATGTTGCGTGTTCAGAACATTGTTTTTACGTATCGATGTTACGTAAATATGTGGACGACCCGAACAACATTATTAATTTAGAACCGGACGAGATAGCGAAAGATTTAACGTATGAGGAGATACGTGTTAACATCTTGGATAAGAAGGATCATATTCGATGCTTAAAGGTTATACCTCAAGAGTTAGAATTTGAAGTGAAGTCAAGGTATCCTCACATGTTCGGCATACCAAGTACGTACGTAAATTTTGAGGGCGAAATTCCATAAGGAGAGGAGATTGTGAGACCCCAGATTTTATGAATAAATATTTAATTTTTCTCGAAATAATTTTTTTTATATTATGGTGTGGATTTGATATAATAGTTATGGGTAGTATTTATAAATTTTGCAAAGTATGCAAGTTGTCATATTATATTCGATTGGTCGGGGAATATTCTTTTTGTCGGAGAATATCCGTACGACGGTACAATCATTGGTGGACCCCACAACGGAATTATTGTCGGATTGAGAAAACGACAAAAATACTTTATGAAAATAACGGCGGAAGTTTTACCGTTGATACTGTTGAACTACTCGTTAGTAAAAGTACAGTAATACGCGTTGTTGCATAGTAGCACACGGTATTGATTATTGATATTTTTGTGAGAAGTCGCTCAGTTTGATTCAATTATTGTTGATTAATAATATGAGTTATTATAACGATAATGACGTTTTGTTTTATTCGTATTATTAACGTAATAAAATAGAAACATCTTTTTATATAAAACAGAATACTTTATTAAAGTTATTCTATAAATAGAATATATTATATTTTATTATGCATAGTGTTGCATAGTATTTTGCATAGTGTTGCATAGTATTTGCATAGTAAAAATCTTTTTATATAAATAGAATATATTATATTTTATTTAAAAGATTTTTCTTTAAATATGGACCGTCAGATTAAAGTAAATCAATCTGGACCGTTCATGGATTAGTTACTATGCATTCCATTTTCCTATAAATAGAAGCTCATTCCTTCATTATTTTCTTACGAATTCACTGAACTCTAGAGAGAGAAACTATAGAGAGAGACTATATAGAGATAGAAGAAAAGTTCTGCTACTTCACTACTCTTATATCCAGTTCTTTTACGATAAGGGATATTATTCTTTTGTATTCAAGAAGAGAACTTCTGTTATTCCATTTCTTGATTATACTGTCGGAATAACCTGTATATGCGGAATACCCTATACTTGGTGACATTCTTCTATTATTCTGTCATTGTTATTCCGTTGGAACATCCTGTCTGTGCTTTACGCCGGACCTGGTTCCGTCTTTATTATTCCGTCTTTATTATTCTGTTAGAATATCCTGTCTGTGTGTTTTACACCGGACCTGGTTCCGTCTTTATTATTCCGTCTTTATTATTCTGTTGGAATATCATGTCTGTGTGTTTTACACCGGACCTGGTTCCATTATTTATTATTCTGTCGGAATATCCTGTCTGTGCGTTTACGCCGGACCTGGTTCCATTATTTATTATTCTGTCGGAATATCCTGTCTGTGCGTTTACGCCGGACCTGGTTCCATTATTTATTATTCTATTGGAATAACCTGTTTGTGCGGTCTATCGCATGCATGGTGATTTCTTTTGTTATTCTATTCTTTATTGTACTCAGTTGGTTAAGTTTTGACTTCTATACTCCATGAAATTTGTGGAATATCCTTGATAATTGCGTTTCATCCAGTATTTTTTCATGAAAATATTCTTCTAAGCATTCTTAAATTTTACTCCACAAAGCAGTATCATGTTGACATTTTGGACGTTATTAATTCTTGGATAAATTAATTCTTGAACTTGTTTTATTGAATTCTTATATCATTGTCATCATCCTCATGTTTATAAAATGTTGAAAGTAATCTGTGGCATGTAGTGCATAGATGGACTTGGTATGATTATGACCAAGGATTATTCGGTATAATCATGACCGTAATGTTACAAATGATGTGGTAAAAGTCCTCATTGGCCCGTAGTGCATTGATGGACAATTGTTGGCATGATCATGACCATTAATGAATATACGAATATCCTTAGCCGTAGTGCAGGGGTGATTCGATGATGTGGATTATTTTATTAAGCTGAGTCCCAGCGATCACAGTGTTGAAAAACCTTTTAAATCATAAAAGATAGTAGAGTTTATTTTTTACTTGACTCTTTTAATGGATTGCTTGTTCCGCTGCAGTTAAACTTGATGTCTATTATATTTTATCAGTTTAACATTGTTGAAGGCTAATGATAATTTATTCTGTATTATCTTAGTCATAATATTTCTTACTGGGCTAGTTGAGCTCACCCTTTCTTTCACTGTTCTCTTCAGGAAATGAGAACGTAGCTGGGGCAAGTCGGGGAACGGAGTGATGGTCCGAATGATAGTATTAGTTAGTAGTCCTCACTATTCTATGTAATAGTGTGTTAATAAATGTAATGAGGACTCCTTTTGAGTATGAATACTCTCTAGAAGATAATATTTGTATTCAAACTCACAGTTTATGTTTTGTCGTATTGTACACGACAGTTGTATTAGTAAGTTGTATTTGTATTCTGTACTATGTAAGTGGCGACCCAATATGGGTGACGTATACCTAATTTTGGGGGCGTCACAGTGACTTTGAGCCTCTATAACTTCTTGTTATATGAAGGTTAGAGTCTGATATTGGTATGTAATTGTAGCCTTACATGAGCACTACAAAACAAATACACTTGCAAACCCAGAATCATCATAAGGAGTTAGATCAAGGTCAAAATGACCTCTAAGCCTTGACCGAGTTGTTCCTCAGAAATGAAAAGCACCTTTAGCCACACTTTCTGTTGCTACACTTTCAGTCGCTAAAGATCTTTGGCGACAGACAGTAAATAAAATTAATTAAATAATTAGAAATAATTATAAAACAATTTTAAAAATTATTTTAAGTTATAATAATTAACTTTTAAATTTTTGGGTATAAATTCAATAAATATTTTATTTATTTATAATATTATTAATAATTAAGTTATTAATAATTAATTAGATAAATCATTTATAAATAATAAATAATTATTTAAAAATGATATAAATAATTTAAAAATCATATTACATGGTTATAAATTATTTAAAAATAATAACAAGGTTTTAAATAATATTCTAAAGTGAATATTAATTATTTAAAAGTAATACCAATGATTTAAAAATCATTTTTATGAATAAATAAATACCTAAAAATTACTATAAGCTTTCAGAAATTATTATAAATGATATATAAATTATCTAAAATTATAATAAGGCTTATAATTAAAGTTTAACCGTGATATTAGCTTATTAAATATCCGATAAGGTTTTAGGACACCGAAATCATATTGAACTTAGATCGAACGTGAATAGTTTGTGTAGTCGAGTATTATTATCAATACTAATATGTTAAATATATATGTTTGAACATATGAGATATTTTAAACACTTCGAGTAAGTGTTAATTAGGCGATCTTCGCTCAGGCAAGTTCCCTAAAACCTTAATCTATTACTTTACGCAAGTTCTCTAAACCTTAATCTATTACTTTATGAAAGTTATTGAACCCTACTTTTTCTTGAACAAGATTTCAATCTCGATTGCTTTTCGATATATTATACCAAACCAAATTTATTAACAATTATTATGAAGTTATTGCTATAGTTTCAGCATATTAAGAAATGAATTACTTAGTCATGTGTTATTGAATTAATATTTATCAAGCATAAACTGTTGTGTCAAACAAAATTTTTTTGGTAAGACATCCTATACTGAGTTGTATATCCGTGAGAGGGAAAAATGTGTGCCAGTAGAACTGACACTTAGTGCAAAAAAGGCACGATTAGGATGAGTTGCATACTCCTAGGATGTTGAATAAGTTGATCCCCTATCTCATATCCGAACAAGATTTCTAAGTATTTGTGACTAACAAAAATGAAAATTCAAAAATAGTAATCAACACTCAGTTGAGAAAAGTTATTGAACTGTTATATTCTTCAAATCCTACATTATGTTTTTAAATATAAACCTGCTGAGCATATCATAGCTCATTCTTGCAAATCATTTCCTTTGCAGTATTAGATGGTAACCTTGGCACGTCAGGAACAAACAATGGGAAGAGACCATGCTTAGATTAGTTTAAATTATTGTCTAACATAATGTAAGACTTTTGTAATAAGGAAATTTTTATGAAGAACCATGTAACCGAACCTTTATATATGATATAAGATCATCCTTTATTTTCGCAAATGTACTTTCTTTACATAAATAGATGTAATTAGAAGTATTGATTTAGTATGAAATCCTTGGGAACTATGTATCTGAGTGAGGGTATTGGCAATATGAATTGTTCATGTTATTGTTGATACTCTGAATTTCCGATAGATAGGTACTATCGATACAATAAAATTATTTGTAAGATATAGACTATACATCTGAGTGAGGATATTAGCAGTATGGATTGTTCATGTTATTGTTGATACTCTAGATTTTAGATAGATGGATACTATTCATAAGATACAGTCTATACATCCAAGTGATGGTATCTAAACACAGCAATGGTTCTTAAATGAATTGTTATATGTTATGGGATACTGTGAACCTTGGATAGATGGGAATTATATCTTGAATTATTTTTATAGATCGATTAGATATGAGCACCAAATCAAATACCGCGGGTGTATAGATTTGGATGTGTTACATTAATTGATTAGTTGTGAACACCAAATCGGATATTGCGGGCGTATAGATTTGGGGGCATCACAACAATCATCAAAATTGAGGGCTCATTAGTGGAGAATAATTGTGGGTCCCATCAAAAAATAGAAGCTAAACTTATAATGTCTCATGACAAACCCCTCTATTTATATCAAAATTGAACAAATATTTACTTATCATATTTATCAATAATTTTTATTCATCAATTATTTACAACTCTTCAATCTTTCAATAATTGTAACAACCCTATATTTTCTATATAAATAAATAAGAAATTTTGTGTTTAATTTTTTTTATTATTTTAAAAGATGAGGATTTGTACAAGATAATGTGCATATGTATTTATATGATAAATAGAAATATATTTATTACATGAATATTTACAAATAATTTTATTTTAGAATTATTGATTATTTTAAAGTATATTCTTATAATAATTAATATAATAGAAATGTTTTTATTAATTATTTTCCACGAAAATATAAACATATATTATTTAAATAATATATGAAATGATTTTTAGAATTATTATAATAATTATTTATTTTATTATATGAATTTATGTAAGATTAATTGAGTTAATTATTTTTAACTTAATTAATAGGGTTATATATGGAGAATAAATCAGATATGGAATCCAAACCCTAATTTTAGATTTTTTTTATCAAAGAATGAGAATAATAATATAATAATAATTATATTTTGATTTTTCAGTGCTATAAATAGGTATTGTATGTAAACGGATTGACAATGGTTGGTCAATTATGGCGTTATATGACAAACCTTGGTATTACGGTATGAAACCCTAATTTAAAATACAAATTAGAGTTCAAGATTGTTAGTTAATCATGATAATGTGGTCAATGTCGGATATTATAAATATAAATGCTAATTAGGTAAACTTTAATTATTGACCTGAAACCCTAATTATGAAAATTAAAACCCTAACGGATATTTAGAAATCCTAACTGGTAAATTGGGAAACCCTAATTGCTAATTTAGGATGTTTAATACTCATTAGCGAATTTTAAACCCTAATGATCATGATTAATGTGATTAAGAAAACCCTAATTACAAATTTTATAACCTAAAATTTTTATTTTATTTTTATTTTGTGCAAACCCTAATCGCTAAATTTTACAAATACTTTGTACTAAACCCTAAGGGTCAAACTCTAAGGGTTTGCAAGGATTATAAGAATGCCATTAAATTGGAAATACAATTGACCATATTGCCCTTTTGTGCATTATTGAGTCTAGCAACTAGGTTTTGACAATAAGGGAAGTTGGTGACCAAATCCAACAACCCCATGTGACTTAAAATGCCAGCAATCAGCTCTAGCACAGCCAAGTTCATTGCATATATGTATTACAAATAGATTGAGAGAGAGAAAATTGAGCATTGATGCTCATTTTTGTACCAACTCTCAACCTAAGCTCTCTCAAGCTCTCACCTCCGAAATTTGCTAGTATATCAGTCCCAAATCAAAGCCCTATGAACACCATAACCAAATCAGAAGCCTAGAATCAAAGATTGTTCATAAGAGGTATAAACCTTAGCCATGAAATCTGTCCATCGATCTGTTGTTAGATGTTAAATTTTTTTTGTTAAACATGTTATATAAGATTTATAATGATGATCTGGGTTACTAGATGTTAGATCCATAACATCTAGAGGCTCGAATTTGAGATTTTTCAAAATCTGGAAAAATTTTATTTTGATGTCTGACAACTAATGTCAGACCTCCTAGATCTCATTCTGTTTATGTTTCTGTATGTTTAATTGTTGATATTGGTAGTATGTTGTAAGGTCTGTGCTCTGGAAGTCGAATCACAACCATTAAATGTTCAGATTGCAAGATAATCAAGGACAAACGTCGTTGACCGGCCATAACCGGGCGTTTCTGGGTAACCCAAAAATAACCAAGAAATGACCTGACAACACTTTTGATCGACTAGATCTGTCAGTGTATTGTTGATTTATGTTGGTTGTTGAATCCATGTTATAGTATGTTAGTTTAACTCTCGATCCATGCTTTTAGTGACTCTAGATAGCAAGTGTGCAGGATTTTGTGGCTGGTCAAAGGAGGTCAAAAGTTCATGAAATCAGTTTTCTGGGTAACCTAGAAAACTGATGAACATGACGACTAACAGACTTTGACCGGAATGCATCTTCATTATGTGATGTTATTATGGTGATGTTTTGTAATAGATCTGTAGTCCTACATGTGGTCTACAACCTGAAAGCTTTAGATCACTAAAATGTTACACGGATTTCAAGTTGTGGAAGCCCAAAATAAGCCAGTCATACTATTCTTCATTTCTGGGCAACCCCGAAATGAAGAACAGCTCTGACAGCCAATTTGAAGGCTTAGATCTTGTTGTATTTTTGCTGTTTGATCATGATGGTTGTTGAAGCTTGTAGTATTGCACTATGTCTACAAGATCTGACCATTATCTTTCCCAGAAACACAATGCACAGTTCACGATTTTCGGTCAAAGTAGCACCCTCGAATCAATGTATGAGGATCGGGGTTTGCATGAAGAACATGAAAAACACCTATAACGACGGTTCTGTCGTTATAGGTGGTCTTTTGCGACAGATTATTTGTAAAAATTATATTTTTATTAAATAATTATAAAAAATTAGTTTTTAATTATTAAAAATACAAAATAAATTATTAAAAATTATTTTTAATTCTGAAAACTAGTTTTTAATAATTTTAAATATATTTCATAAATATTTAATATTTTTAGAATATTAAAGGTATTTAATTTATTTAATTATAATATTAAATAAATTATTTAAAAATAATTTTAATACTTGAAAAATTATTTAAAATTATATTATGATATAAGAAAATATTTTAAGTTATTTTTAATGACTTTTAATATTTTGTGATAAAATTCATTAATTAATTAATATTAATGATAATTAAGTTATTTACTAAATGAATTAAATAAATTAATTAAAAATTATTTTATTATATTAAAAATCATTTTAAATAAAAATAAGGTATTTAAAAATATTTTAAGTTATAAAATATAACTTTCAATATTTAAAGGTAAATTTCATTAATTAATTATTAATGATATTAAAGTTATTTAATAATTATATTAAATTATTTAATTTAAAAATGAATTTGATATTGTAAAAATCATTTTAAATGAAAATAAAGTGTTTAAAGATTTTTTAAGTTATAAAATATATATATTAATATTTAAAGAATAATTTCATTAATAATTTAATTTTAATGATTATTAATTTATTATTAATGATATTAAAATTATTTAATAACTATGTTAAATAAATAGTTTAAAAATGGTTTTATTAATTTAAAAATCATTTAAAAAGTATATAAATGAATTAAAAATATTTTAAGTTATAATTAATGTCTTTTAATATTTTGATAAATAGTACATTAATAATTAAATATTAATAATAATTATTTAAAAAGGATTTTAAATATTTTAAAAATCATTTAAGGATAATATTAATACTTTAAGAGTATTTTGGGTCATTATAAATAACTTTAACATTTTGGTAATGGTTTCATTAATAGTTTAATATTAATTAAATATTAATGATAATAGAATTATTTAATATTTAAATCATTTAATAATAATTCCGGTGTTTAAAAATTCATGACAAATTATAATAAATGTTTAAAAATTATTATAAGTCATTTAAAAATAATATGGCTGATACTAAGTTACAGGATAAAGTCTTAGACTCGATAAATACCCGATAAAGCTGTCGGTACACCGACATATTTCAGAAATTGATCTGGACTTAGATAATGTGATTAGATAAGTAATTATTTGTGATTCAATGGTTGTTAAACTTACATGACAATGTGATTAGGTTATGTGCTGACTGTAAATAGTAGTATAATATGATATCATATGTTATTCTAATCGAACGAATGATCTATTTAATGATAGGGCTTGATATAAAAGATAAATTTAAGTTGTGTAAGCAGTAGACAAGACAAGTATCTAACCCTTTGCATTTACTTTATGCAACGGACATGCGTAAGATAATATCTGAACTATTCATTTCAATTATTTAAATATTTCAACCTTTGTATACACTTATGCAATGATTCTATACAAGTAAGTTATTAAATTATAATTGTTGTACAAGTTCCTTTTATTCTGTTATTGTAAATCAAGATATATATTCTGTTCGTTAATTTCTAAACATGGTTATACAAGTGTCCTCACTTGGATAATCATTATATTTTATCACATGTTGATACATACATATCGGTGTCTAGTATGTACACATTGAATTAAAAGTCGTCTAAGCTATTTGATCTGGCTTGACACAAACTTAAAAGTGTTGTTGAAAAAGATAAGAACTTTATCATTATCTAACCGAATTATTTTGATTTGGATTCTAGACTGATATGAACATCCCAAATATGGGAAACTTTTATGCGCCTAAGGCGGATATGCTGGACGAAAATATCGTCATTTAATGTAGTATTGATCAATACAGGCCATAACGGGCTGATCACCCCCGTGCCCGTAAGTTATGACGGTTTACAGATGAAGTTCTGTGTAACCTTTTCAAAAATAGAAAATAATGTTCATAGTCTGTCAACTGATCCTCATTTATAGTCATTACGTAGTTTTAAAAATTTGAAATCGAAAAGATAGGTAACAATATTACTGGTTCAGCTTACTTCACAACTGTTGATTCACTTTAGAAGTATCGTTTAAAGAAAACATTTAATTCGTTCAGCTAACTAATATTGTTTCCATTACTTGTTGGGCACTCAAAAGCTCATCCTTGCTTAATTTAAATGTTTTCAGCTAAGTGTGAACAACCCGAAGGCTCTGCCAAGAACAAAGGAAAAGGGAAGGTCGCTGAATGAATGATAATGCTATCTTTTGTAATAACTATAATTTATTAGGATAGTGATGATATATATTAATTATCATGTAGCGTAACGAATGTTTAAAGGTTTCGTACTTGGGATTGAAAACTCTGATAATATGTAAATTATATTTGATAATCTATATTATTGTTATTATTATTAGTGATATTTCGCTTATAGAAATGGTATCGTGAAGCACCGAGTTTGGGTTTCAAGTACCTGAATTTGGGGGCGTCACAATAATTATTCCTAATTAGTATTATGAACTCACAATACTAACAACCAGATCGTTCCCAAGAAAGAGGGGGCTTTCTGATAAAGATTTATCCTTACTAGCGCGTAATTATATAACCTAACCCCTTTCCCCGACAAAACTTTCTAGACGTTGTCAATAATATTATCTAATGATATCATTTCAATAATATGAGTTATTATGTCGTGCCTATTATTGATTTAATAGTGTGAAATACTATTCAGTTGTTACTGTGACAATTATTGAGTCAATAATATGAAATATTATACAATTATCACTGTAACAATTATTGAATCAATAATATAAATTACTGTGAAATACCGTTTGCTGCTGTGGAATGTACTATTGTGGAATAACGTGTATTACTGTACTTTTATCATCGAGTATTTTAATAGTTAACGGTAAAAGTTTTACCATCAATTTTTAAAAAGGTTATTTCTGTCGTTTTCTATATCCAACAGTTATTCCGTTGTGGGCCCACCAATGATTGGTTATTTCGACGCCGTCGTACTTTATCGAATATAATATTCCTGATAGAAAGAATATTCCTCGACAAAATGAATATTTTCTGACAACTTGTTACTTTGTATAATTTGCACATATCACCCACAATTATAATATTTATTAAATCAACAGCTTACTATTTAGAATAGTATATAAACAAAATTAAATTTTATTCATAAAAAGTTGGGGTCTTACAAATAAGGTATTCAAGAAGGCAGTTAGAGCTCACTCAGTCAAGCATGGAAGAAATTCAGTAATATACAAGAATAAATCTTTCAAAGTTGGTTATAAATGCAGTTCTCCTTGTCCATGGAAGATATATGCTAGTAAGTTGTAGAGGGAGAATACACTGCAAGTTAAGAAGTTGTATGGCCCCCATACTTGTTCGAGAGATGCTAGAAATAAGCATGTTAACACTAGGTGGCTTGCAAAGAAGTATGTTTATGAATTAAAAAAAAATCCAAAGACAAGTGATGCAACCTTTGTAGAAACTGTTTGGAAGGAAGATATTGTGAAGATATCAGAGGCTCAAGCTTATATAGCTAGGGTCAAAGTAGTGAAGATGATCCAGGGCATCATTATTGAACAATATGTGTTGTTATGGCAATATGCTCAAGAGTTGAAGAGGCTAAATCCAAGTAGTACAGTTGAGTTGGTTACTGAAGATGGTACACTAGAAAGAGGAAAACCAATTTTTAAAAGGATTTATATCTGTTTAGGAGGACTAAAGGAAGGCTTCAGGTATTGTAGGCCTGTCATTGGGGTTGATGGTACCCACCTAAAGAGTACAAATGGAGGAGTCATTTTAACTGTGGTAGTTATTGATCCTAACAACAATATGTTTCCCTTGGCATATGTAGTTGTGGAAAGTGGGGCTACACGGACATGGTTTTTAGAAATTTTAAAGGATGATGCAAGGATTGAGAATGAATATGGGTGGACATTTATGTTTGACAAACAGATAGTGTTGATTGTAGTATATGATGATTTAGTTCTTAATGCTGATAGAAGATTTTGTTTCCAACACTTGCGCTAGAACTTTGCTAAGGTTGTGTTAGGTTTGTAATATTCATGAACGCAATCAAATTGCACAAAATAAGATGAAACGTGGAAAATCAGAGTTTTAAAATTTTACAAACCATATACCCGGATCACCCTTTATGCACAATTATTAATTAAATGAAAATATGAAAAATAAGAATCATACCCTTGAAGATTCGAGCTTCCTCAGGTACAAGTTCACCTCCAATCTTTTTCGCGTTCAACTTGAATCCATCGGGTTTGGTTCCTTCCTTTGATCAACGTTAACCACCCAAGTGTTTGGCCTCTAGAGGTGATCTGTAACGCCCCGAAATCCGGTCTACCTTCAGACCCGGACTCCGTGCGTCACTGTACTACTTCTTACCAAACATACATCATTATATACTAAAATATAATAACATATATTCTAAAATCCCAGGTTCTATAACCACAAAACCTCTTCCATTACAAATAATGATAATTACATTATTCTTTACATCTTACACAAGTGACTTTCATCTGCCACAAAAGGATTCATAACTGTTCATTAAACTAGTCTATAGTTTAATTCTATCATTCTATATTACAAGTCTTCACTTGCCCTTCACGCACATTCATATAATGAATGGCACTTCGTCTGAATACCGCTCAGCTTGATCTTTACGGGATCCTTAAGTTCTTTCTAACATCGTTCACTGAAAATAGTTTTAATTAAAGCAAGTGTGAGCATTCAATTGCCTAACAAGTCATAACAGTTGAACAAACAACTTCAAGAGTGTAAACATTCTTCAGAACTTCAATAACCGAACAAAGGTTATGAAGCAGCTTGAATAATAGGAATAGTCCTGATTCCTATCATTTTAAAACATTAGTCACATGCACTTTGAAATACTTTCATTCTCTACTTTCTTTTATGCACAATCGGTCTGGCTAGAATCAATAGCACAGACTTAACAATAACGGTTCATGTATAAATAGAACATACTTTTATTGAACAGTTCAATCACATAACAGTTCATCTCAAAGAAACACCGAAGTGTTCACATTGTGGCACAAGGCCTCATACATACTACCACCTTGTACAAATATCGCACATTCGCACATAGACAGAACTTCTCAAGTTCAACATCTAAGAAGTTTTAGAAACTAGCATTCATTTAAAATATGAATGAAGTTAGGAAACTTGCCTTACGCATAGCTACAGCGTACAGTTTATGTTTATTCCAAAACCCTATATAACAAATAAGGAAATAACAAGTACACCAATTAGTCATAAACTTGACTTACGTATTGGTTTACTTAACTTTACTTCTTAAGGTTCACGTTCTTGTAATTTAAGCTTACACGACTAACTTTCATTACCAGATTATGGCTTTATGACATACTGAGATGTCTTACTCAACACGTTCATCATCTTTGATGATTCACATTCTTATCTTCTTTTTATACTTCTCTAGGACTCAGCACACATCGCTTTTCTGCTAGTAGTCCATATGGTACTTTGAGTGGTTTCCCACAAACAACCAACAAACAAGTTCCCGTCTCATCTACACTGCCCACACAGTGAGTTAGATCAGTTGCCAGTTTTGTATATACCTTCGCTCTCTAAAGGAATTGTTTAGCCCAGCTCCCATATGTCAACTATCAAAGTTACGATTGTACCACAACCTAAACTTACCTTAACTTTTCCGAACGATTAACTATAATGTTCGTTAAGTCAACTTCTTATTCCTTATGGCTTTCTGGCAACTAAATGCCATACCTCAGGAATCATTCTTTATTGTCTAAGTTATACAATCTTTTGTATACTCGGAACAATCATTCATTGTCAATACTATGAGACCATAGCGTTAAACATTTCATATGAACTTATTCATATCTTACAACGTTCGGTTCCCTCAACTCGGAACATTTATCCAAGTTATACTTATTAACTCGGCTTCTTAACGTTATACGTTAATATCTCCAATTTAGTTTCTTCACCGTTCACGATTAATCAACATTCTTCATTACATTACGGTTAAACCATACACAGGGTGTAGGTTCTGCCCGTTTAACACTCGCTTACACTCAACCCTTACGCTGGTTAAAGTGTTCAGCACTTACTTTTTATTCTATCATTCTCACCTGACTTATATTCGGCTTTCAGTAATCTTATTACCGTTCGTTACGGCTCTCTTGATACCATTCGTATCTTACTTACTATCTTCGTCAACGTCTAAGTCATACAACTAGGGTATACTTAGCACGTTCATCCAACGCGAATACAATTCACAAGGATCGTTTACGTATTCAACGTTTTACTTGTTCGTCTTTTAATCTTTCATTCAACCTTTACTCAAGGTTTCAATTACTTTCATCATTATCCATCCCATGAACCCCATGTTCATTATTCTTTCTTAATGTCGAAGCCATACCGTTCCTTGTATGCTAAGACCGATTGTTTATTGTAATTACGTTGCGTTCATAGCGTCTATACGCTTTACATTCATCTCTCAATGCCATGTCATAACATCAAAATGTTATACATTAACATCGTCAACCAATGCCTAAGGAATCACAACCATAGCAATCCCTCACGTTCGTTTATCGCGACTACGGTCCCCGGACATCGGTTCTGTAACCCACATCTACATTCTTTATCTTTTATTCTCGTTCAATCTTTTCGTTCAACCTTTGCTAAAGGTTTAAAACACTTGACTAAGTGTTACATTACGTGAACTATATGTTCATACTTCTTTCTTGCACATCCCCCGAGAAAATGAGCAGTTAAAATCTCATTTTTGGGTATTGCACTGTACCGGCACTGCGGTGCCGTGCCTTGCCTTTCCTCTCGCGCTGCGGCGGCACTCTCCAGAGTGTATGGTCGAGCTTCGCGCTGTGGCGCCCCTTCTCGTGCTGCTGCACCCCTTCCCGCGCTGCGGCGCCAAGACAAAACCCTAGGAAATTTTTCTAAGTGCTAAGTCAAGTTTGAGACGCCGATTTCGAAATCTCATAACTTCTTCGTTATAACTCGGAACGAGGTCGTTCCAAAGCCATTCTCTTCCTTATCTTATGTACTTTAATATGCCTCGGATAGAACTTTATTTTGAATCCGTTAACATGCCATTCAATTGTCTTAATCTTAACCCTTCGTTCATTTTATGCTTTTAACGTTCTTCGTTCGTTCGTCCGTAATTCGGTCATCCGAACTCGGAATTCGTTCGTTCTTGAGTCCACGACTCACGTTTTATACGTTCTCTTACATTCTTATGAAACCCTACACGCTCAGGTTCATTTACTAACTTTCTAATTCTCGTTCGTCTTTTATGAAATTTCGCCATAAGTTCGTTATAGCTCCGTTTTAATCCGTTCTTCATGAACGTTTCTAACGTTCCTAACCAAGCAAGAAGCAACTAACTTATACGCGATGGTTTTAAACTTGTCCATCAACAATATTTACACTACGATGGTTTTAAATTTGTCCATCAATAACGTTCTTCGTGTTCTTCGCATTCTTCGTTTTTAATCGATATTTTGGATTACGATTTCACTTTTTCTTAGAATTTGATGTTATAGAACATCATTCCTTACTTAATTCACCTACTCGTTCATAATATTCATTCGGATCGCTCAAAATCCTCACGAATCTTATACTTGCTTAAGAAATTTATAAACTAAATTTCGTATCCCTTATTTCTTATTTTCTCATGATTTCAACCATATGAAATCATTACTAACATTTTTTACTCCTTATTCTCATTAAGTTATGTTTTAAACATATTAAACTTAAAGAAAATAGTAGAAGAAACTAGGGTTCGGATTACCATTCCTCTTTATTTCTCTTCCGTTAGACAAAGCCGGCGATTTGCTAGCTTTTCTATTTCACGATCACTTTTGATCCGAGCGTTCATGCTCATACTATTCTTCTTCCTCTTCCAACCGAGCTCTCTCTCTCTCTCTCTCAAGTTCTAGGATTTTCAAAATCCTAGAAAATGAAATTAAGCTTCATATTTATAGATTTTCCAAGCAAAGGGCATTTTGGTCATTTCCCCTCCACCTCCTTACTATTCACACCTCCTTAACAAATTAGCCACCAAGTTAACTTGGCCACCACCCTTACTTGGTGGCCAAGTGGCCGGCCCACATGCCCATGGGTCACCCTAGGGGTTGCCCCAATGGTTTTTTACCCATTCATTTACCCATCGGTTCGATCCGCGGTTTCTTTTCTTGGTTTGGGCCTTAACCCTAATTCTTATTGGGCCTAACTTGGGATTAACTTCATAAATTATTGGGTTTGACATAATCCAAGTCCAATTGGATTCTACAAAAGTCTATGAACACAAAGTCATTAAGACTAATCGTATTCTACGCATTCCATTCTCGTATGCTCGTATTCTCTTCGTATATTATTCGTACGATATTCGTATTATACGTCGTACTAATCTTCGTAATATACTCGTATAATAACTCCTATCATACTCGTATTTCTCACGCATAATAACCCTAATCATTATACGTGATCATAAAATTCTCAGAACTCACTTTCCCTAACCCTTAGGTTTTGAGTCCGCAGGCGAAAACTTCGTTTTTGTCATAACTGAAATATTATTGAATATTCAATCGCATCTCAGAATTAAACGTAATCTATAACTTCTCAGAATTTCAAAATAAATCTCCGAGCAGAAATAGGTGAATAGTGCCTATTTTGCCTTTTTCCCCGAAAAATATTTTGTTCCCGGAAAAATTTTATTTTCGTCTTGAAAATTCTTACTCGTTCAATCTAGCTCGTAGCCAGAATCCTCCCAATTAATAATCATTCTAGGTTATAGAACGATTAATGAACACATAGCACAGAATAGTATTAATAAAAATTCATTTTATTAATAACTAATTCTTTAACTTAAATTCTTGACAATCCGATTTTCCGGGTTGTCACATGATCCACCAAGAAAGAATAAATATTCAAGAAGAGGGGTGTTTGACAAAACCCTAGTTTTCTATCTCTCATAGAAAAGGAGCGTACTCTCCAACAATTAGAATCACGTCTGTTGTGAAAAAAGTCAACAACCCTTTTCACCCATAACAAGACTCCTCTTATTTATAGATGTGAGCAACCATCCTTAACAACTAAGGAATTGAGTTTTATTTTAATTAATTAAATTTCTTTAATTAATTAGGCTCCTAATCTTATTAGGAATAATTAATTAAATTTTTAATTAATTAGCCTCCTAATCTTATTAGGAATAAATGAGAGTACTTTTATTAATTAATTTCCAAACTCCTTTAAAAATTAAATAATAATAATAGTAATAATAATAAGACTCCTCTTATTAATTTATATTTAATATTTCTAAAATATTAAATAATAAATATTAAGCTATTTAATTTATTCTATCAACATAGATTAAATTAAATATACTTAACTTATTATTACAATTATGCCATTAACTTCTTAAATAATTATTCTTCATTTTATGGTGTGGCCCTTTAATTCTCCATATTAAACCGGTTGTGAATAAATCAATTAGAACAATTCTAATCTTATTTAAATAAATAAATTAAAATATTAATTTATTTAAATAAATAATATTTATTCTACAATAGGATAAGCCTCCCTAGCGATCAACGACTTTCCAGATAATATAGATTTTAACATTAATCATTAAAGAATATTTGAGTAAATAGTTACCATATAATTCAATCCTTCCACCATACAATGTCCCAATTAAATATAAGACATGGAATTATTGTCAAGACTTATTTTATTTAATTATATGTATTTCGATTCTTAAATGCACAACTCCAAATAATGCAAATTAGAAACTCCTTTCTAATTTCATTCTGCCTTAGCCAAGGACTACTGGGTTGTCATTTATCGAATCACATAGGACATTTCTCTTCTTTTACTAGAAGCGGTAGATTCTTTATTGAACATACATTATCTTCATGTACAACTTATTATACCCAAGCATACCCTTTGATATACCCTAATGGTCTTAAGGAATAAGTCAAAATATAACTCATCATACACAAGATACTATGATGATCTCAAGTCCAAAGATCACTTGTACTACTATCACTATAGACAAGTAAAACTCCATTAGGTATTCCTATTGATAGGCAAGTAAAACTCCATTAGGTATTCCTTAGCGAGCCACGTTCAGTGAACTTATTCTCTAATAAGCACCTACATACTTGCTTTAGTGTCTCCACACAAATGATCATGAGATCAATCATCCTCATCCAATGAGCAAGCAACGTATGTACCAATCTATCCGGATTCACTAATCCCCAATTTAGTAATCCAATGATTGGAAACTATTTTAGTTTTAAGCTTTCTAAGAATTTAGATCTCATTAGAATGATCATCATCATTATTCTAAAAACATTGCTTAAAACTATGAGTTTATCACATATTAAAAAACAACATCATGTAGATAATTAAAAGTATTTAATAAATTAATACTTTTTATTAATAAATGAATAAGATTATTACAAAGTATATACTTTATCATCAAACATGATTGGCTTGTGTGCATACTACTTTCAATCTCCCACTTGCACTAAAGTCAATCGGCATGGTATCTCATACTCTTCTTCTTCTCTAAGTGACGATTATCCTACTGTTGGATAAGCTTTAGTTAATGGATATGTAATGTTGTTCTTGAGAGTTCACTATATCTGTAGTGATTTCCCATCTTTCAATGATTCCTATAATCAAATGAAAGTGTCGTAACACATGTTTAGATCCAAGATGAGACATAGAAACTATTCCTAGTTTTGTTGTGAACTTATCATCCAAATAATTAACTTGCAGCTTCATTTACAGCTATATACTTTGTCTTTATCACTAAACCAGTAACTCTTTACTGTTTGGAATCTTTCCAATTCACTGCACCACCGTTCAAGGTAACACTTTACCTTAAAGTGGATTTTCTGTCATCTTGGTCTGTCTGAAGAAAAATTTGAGTCTGTTAAGCCCTCTAATTTTAATTCAGACCCACTATAAATATGATCACATCCTTAGTGTCGGTAAAGTACTTTTAGATGGTTTTCACTATCTTACAGTGATCTTCTCCAGAATATGACCGATCAACATCAGGTCTCGTACATTTCATTGCATACATGATAATTACTCATGCGATCTATGTTTTATGAGTCTATGGGGACTATTAAGAGAGATACACTCCAGGGCTCATCAACATAAGATATCCTACAGAGTTTGTCATGCTAAACGACTTTAGCATCAAATGAATATACGTTCCTTGGGTTAAGTCGAGCATCCCATTTAATCTATCTATATAGATTTGTATCCCCAATTTAGATACTCTTCCCAAATCATTCATGGAGGAATATTTTGACAACTTTATCTTTACTGATTCTAGCATTGGCATGCCATTCCTTATCCATATTATATCAACATATAATATTAGGAATGTCACGGCGCTCCCACTAACCCTTTTGTACACACTAGGTTCATTCTTATTTTTGATAAAATCAAACTCTTTTGATTATCATATCTAAACTAATGTTCCATTATTGAGAAGATTGCCTCAATCTATTTCTCTAAGTGTTTACAACTCTTACCTCATCGTATGTAACTGGATCATCATCTTCTATGATACGTACCTCATCATCATCATCCGTAATGAATCTATACCTCCCAGGTATCTTCGGTACTATTCCAGATTTATGATTCGGTTGTTGTACAATAGGTCTATCTACAAGTTCCTCTTATTTGACTTATAATATTTTGTGGTTCTTGAACTCTTCAAGATTCTATTAGTCCTTCAATGATAAACACCTTTATCATAGAAGGTAGCGTTTCTCGAAACAAACACCTTTTGCTAACTAGGATTATAGAACATATACCCTAAACTTACTTTAGGATGTCCCACAAATCGACACTTGTCAAATCTTGTCCCAAGCTTATCCTTTGAAACCTTTTCGCATAAGTTAGACAACCCCTTATCTTAACATACTTAAGATTAGGAATCCTCCCTGTCCATAACTTTTATGGAGTGTTGGGACTGGATTTTGAGGTTACCTTTTTGTAGATATGCAGCCATTTCTAGGACATGACCCTAGAGGGATACTGGAATGTCGGTAAAATCATTATGGACCACACCATATCCAACAAGGTACGATTTTTCCTTTCAGATACATCAATCAATTATTACGTATCAGGAGGCGTCCATTATGAGAAAACTATTTGAGATGATCTAGAAACTTATTGCATAAGTATTTATTCCTTGATCTAATCAAAGAATCTTAATACTTTGCCAATTTATTTCACTTCTGAATTCTTTGAACCTTTCAAATAATTCACATTTGTATTTCAGCAAATACGCATATTCAACTATTTGAATGATCATCTCCTTTTCTTATACTAATTTGTTCAATATGCAAAATTATTTTCACGCATGTCAAGTATACTAAATCCATTAAGTAATATTCCAGTTCTATACAAAACATTATTATTATAAATAGAACAACAATTGTTCTTAAATATAATACCAAAGATTTCATTGTCCAACAACAAAATAGAAATAATGTTTTCAACGAGAACTGAAATATAATAACAACTTATTGACTTAATAGACTTGCCCGTAGGCAATGCTAAAGAATAAGTTCCTATGGCTAATGTAGCAACTTTTGCTTCATTTCTCACACATAGGATTACTTATCTTTGTTTAACTTTCTACTACTGCTTGGTTCCGTCATAAATCTATATTTATGAGAACCAAAGCCGGTATCCAATACCCAAGTAGAACTTTGACTTAAAGAAAAAATTAATTCATGAATAAAATTGTATTTGTAACCGAAACTTCACTAAGCTTCTTAGGTTAGCCTTTGCAAGATGCTTCTCACAGTTTCTTTCTAGTGTCCAGGTTTATTGCAGTGGAAGCAAAATCCTTTGCTATCCGTATCAGTTTTGTTCTTATTATCCTTTTGTAAGACCCCAACTTTTATAAATAAATATAAATTTTCTATAAATATCATTTTTGAATCTTATGGAGTTAATTTGATATAATGTTATAGTTGTGGGTAATATTTATAAATTTTACAAAGTACGCAAGTTGTTATATAATATTCGATTGGTCGGGGAATATTCGTTTTAACAGGAAATATTCGTACAACGACACAATCTTTGGTGGACCCCACAACGAAATTATTGTCGGATTAAGAAAAAGATAAAAATATTTTATTAAAAATAACGGCAGAAGTTTTACCATTGTTACTGTTGAACTACTCGGTAGTAAAAGTACAGTAATACATGTGGTTGCATAGTAGCACACGACATTGATTATTAATGTTTATGTGAGAAGTCACTCAGTTTGATTCAATTATTGTCAGTTAATAATATGAATTATTTAGCGATAATGATGTTTTATTTTATTCGTATTATTAACGTAATAAAACAGAAACATCTTTTTATATAAAACAGAATACTTTATTAAAGTTATTCTATAAATAGAATATATTATATTTTATTTAAAAGATTTTTCTTTAAATATGGACCGTCAGATTAAAGTAATCAATCTGGACCGTTCATGGATTAGTTACTATGCATTCTATTTTTCTATAAATAGCAGCTCATTCCTTCATTATTTCTTACGAATTCACTGAACTCTAGAGAGAGAAACTATAGAGAGAGAGAAGAAGAGTATTCTGCTACTTAACTACTTCCTTATTTCAGCTCTTCTTTAAAACGGTAAGTGGTGTTATTCTTTCTTATTCATGAAGAGAACTGTTGTTATTCCATTTCTTATTATTCTGTTGGAATAACCTGTATACGCGGTCTACCCTATACTTGGTGACATTCTTCTATTATTCTGTTGGAACATCTTGTCTGTGTGTTTTACACCGGACCTGGTTCCGTTTTTATTATTATTCTGTTGGAACATCCTGTCCGTGTGTTTTACACCGAACCTGGTTCCGTTTTTATTATTATTCTGTTGGAACATCATGTCTGTGTGTTTTACACCGGACCTGGTTCCGTCTTGTTATTATTCTATTGGAATATCCTGTCTGTGTTTTACACCGGACCTGGTTCTATTATTTATTTTTCTGTCGGAATATCCTGTCTGTGCGTTTACGCCGGACCTGGTTCCATTATTTATTATTCTGTTGGAATAACCTGTCTGTGCGGTCTATCGCATGCCGGGTGATTTCTTTTGTTATTCCATTCTTTATTATACTCAGTTAGTTAAGTTTTGACTTCTATACTCCATGAAATTAGTGGAATATCCTTGATAATTGCGGTTCATCCAGTACCTTTTCATGAAAATATTCTTCTAAGTATTCTTGAATTTTACTCCACAAAGCAGTATCATGTTGACAATTTGGACGTTGTTAATTCTTGGATAAATTAATTCTTGAACTTGTTTTATTGAATTCTTATATCATTGTCATCATCCTCATGTTTATAAAATGTTGAAAGTCATCTGTGGCCTGTAGTGCATAGATGGACTTGGTATGATTATGACCAGGGATTATTCGGTATAATCATGACCGTAATGTTATAAATGATGTGGTAAAAGTCCTCATTGGCCCGTAGTGCGTTGATGGACAATTGTTGGCATGATCATGACCATTAATGAATACACGAATATCCTTGGCCGTAGTGTAGGGGTGATTCGATGATGTGGATTATTTTATTAAGCTGAGTCCCAGCGAACACAGTGTTGAAAAACTTTTTAAATCATAAAAGATAGTAGAGTTTATCTTCTACTTGACTCTTTTAATGGATTGCTTGTTTCGCTACAGTTAAACTTGATGTCTATTATATTTTATCAGTTTAACATTGTTGAAGGCTAATGATAATTTATTCTGCATTATCTTTGTCATAATATTTCTTACTGGGCTAGTTGAGCTCACCCTTTCTTTCACTGTTCTCTTCAGGAAATGAGAACGTAGCTGGAGAAAGTCGGGGAATGGAGTGATGGTCCGAATGATAGTATTAGTTAGTAGTCCTCACTATTCTATGTAATAGTGTGTTAATAAATCTAATGAGGACTCCTTTTGAGTATGAATACTCTCTAGAAGATAATATTTGTATTCAAACTCACAGTTTATGTTTTGTCGTATTGTACACGATAGTTGTATTAGTAAGTTGTATTTGTATTCTATACTATGTATCTGACGACCCAAGATGGGTGATGTATACCTAATTTTGGGGGCGTCACAGTTGGTATCAGAGCTTAGGGATATGATCCCTGGCTAAGATGTGAGAATAGAACTAGGAGGGGAGAGACGGGGAATTCCTTCGCTAGTATGACCTACCTAAGTTTATTTGCATGGTATTTAATTGGTCGATCATAATATAAGGATAATATATGACATATCAATTAACTTTTATTTTGTGGCAGTATCTAAAAATGACATCTGAGAATGTTGAGAATAGCAATGGAGCACAGGCGACTGTTAATTCACCGCATATCAATAATCAGGATAATGTGCATCAGGAAGGTGACAATCCTCGTGTAAACAACAACACTGACCAGATGATGAATGATGGAATGTTCAGAAACTTTATGCAGTTCATGCAACAGCAGGCGAGAGCGGCTCCTGTCCAAAATATAGGTGGAAACACTGAAAACTCTCGGACGGTCACCGCTAAACAGTTCAAGGAGCTGGGACCACTAGAGTTTAAGGGAGAGCCAAAACCACTTATAGCGGAAACATGGATAAAGCAGATTACCAAGATATTTGATGTCTTGGGATGCTCCGAGGAGCAAAAGGTTCCCTTTGCCGCCTTTATGTTGCGAGGAGAGGCAGATTACTGGTTGGAATCGATTAAGCGTACCTGCCGCACTGAAGATGTCTTGGGAGAAGTTCCAAGAGCTGTTCAATGACAAATACTTTCCCGAAAGTGTTCGTCACATGAAGGAGGTGGAGTTCATCAAATTGGAGCAGAATAATATGACCGTGTCGCAGTATGAGGCTAAATTTGCTGAGTTGTCCCGGTTTGCGTCCCACTTGGTGGATAATGAAGAGCGAATGACGCGAATGTTTTTGCAAGGTTTGAAACCTGAGATACGTCAACATCTTATTTCTCATAAACTGTGTTTGTATTCATATGTTGTGAATAGGGCTCAGTTAGTGGAGCGCGATAACGAGTCAACGCAACCAAAAGAGAGTAGTCGACAAAATGATAATACTAGTGAGAGCAGTCATCGAAGCGGTGACAACAAGCGTGGAAGGAATCAACAGGCCAGAAATGGTAACCACTTCGGTGGTAATCAGGGCCAAAACAATAAGAATGGTCATTTCAAGAAGAGGAGATTCAACAATGATGGAAAGACGTCAGCACCAGCACCCGTTGTTAAGGAAGGAGAACGACCACCTATCATATGTTTCAAATGCGGAGAGGAGAGGCACATCAGTCCAAACTGCGCGATGTCGTCTAAAGCATGTTATAATTGTGGAAGAGAAGGTCATTTAGCTCGATTTTATCGTTTACCAAAAATAAGTTCAGCCAAGATGGAGACACCAAAGGCCGTCCTAGAAAAGTCAAAACCGGTAGTGCAAGGGAGAGCGTTTGTTATGACCTCCCAGAAAGTAAGGAACCCGAATGAGGTCATCACGGGTAAGCTTATCATAAACTCTAACGAAGTCTATACTTTATTTGATACCGGTTCTACCCATTCTTTTATTTCTCCTACTTGCGCTCATCGATTAAATTTGACTCCAGAGAAATTAGACTTTGATTTATCTGTTGAAACTCCATTGGGAGAAACCTTCATTACATCCACGGTTTATAAGTCTTATTTGGTTCAAGTTGGTACCCACACATTACCTGTCGATCTGATTTCATTAAAAATACTTGCATTTAACGTGATTCTAGGGATTGATTGGTTAACTACTCATCATGAAAAAATTGATTATTTTCGTAAGGTTGTTAGCTTTCATATTCCTAATCGACCTGTTATGCGAATTCAAGCAACCAAATCACTAAAATCAATCACTGTCATCTCAAGCCATAAAGCTATTCGTTTATTGAAAAACGGATGTCAAGTTTTCTTAGCTCATGTCACGGATCTAAACAAAAATACGTCAGTTTTGAATGATATTTCTATTGTTAATAAATTCCCTGACGTATTCCCTGAAGAACTTCCTGGCCTACCCCCAGAGCGTGAAATTGAATTTTGTATCGACCTTGAACCCGGTACAAAACCCATTTCCAAAGCCCCATATCTAATGGCTCCTATTGAACTTCAGGAGTTAAAGATCCAACTGCAGGAATTGTTAGACATTGGCTTTATTCGTCCTAGTACTTCTCCTTGGGGTGCTCCTGTGCTATTCGTGAAGAAGAAAGATGTAAGTATGCGACTTTGTATTAATTATCGGGAGTTGAATCATGTCACCATCAAAAACAGGTACCCATTGCCACGTATTGATGACCTGTTTGACCAGTTGCAAGGAGCACAATTCTTTTCATAGATCGATCTTCGTTCTGGATATCATCAGCTGAAGGTTAGAACTGAGGATATTCCAAAGACGACTTTTAGAACTCGGTACGGGCATTATGAATTCCTAGTCATGTCCTTTGGATTGACTAATGCTCCTGCTGCCTTCATGGATATGATGAACCGGGTATTCAAGGAATATTTAGATCACTTTGTGGTCGTCTTTATTGATGACATCCTTATTTATTCCAAAAGCCGTGAAGATCATGAGCAACACTTGAGGCTGGTACTCCAAAAACTTCGTGAATACAAGCTTTATGCCAAGTTGAAGAAGTGCGAGTTCTGGCTGGAGGAGGTAGCATTCCTTGGGCACGTAGTATCAAGTCGTGGAATATCGGTTGACCCGGCAAAGATTGAAGCTATTCAAAGCTGGGAGCAACCTAAATCAGTGACTGAAGTACGTAGCTTTCTTGGTTTAGCTGGTTATTATCGGAGATTCGTGGAAGGATTTTCTCGAATCGCTACTCCATTAACTCAGCTGAGTCGGAAAGATACAAAGTTCGGTTGGAGCGAAAAATGTGAGCAGAGTTTTCAAGAACTCAAGAGGAGACTCATTTCAGCACCTGTTCTAACAATACCATCTGGTTCGGAGGGATTTGTCATATACAGTGATGCTTCGAGCAAAGGGTTGGGATGCGTTCTCATGCAACATAGAAAAGTCATAGCCTATGCATCAAGACAACTCAAGAAATATGAGAGAAAATATCCTACTCATGATCTAGAGTTGGCAGCTGTTGTCTTTACACTTAAAATTTGGAGGCATTACTTATATGGGGAGAAGGTGGAGATCTTTACGGATCATAAAAGCCTCAAATATTTCTTCACTCAAAAGGAACTCAACATGCGACAACGACGTTGGCTTGAACTGTTGAAAGATTATGATCATACCATTCAATACCATCCTGGAAAAGCGAACGTGGTAGCTGACGCATTGAGTAGAAGATCATATGCAAGTACGAGTGCGATATTGTCAACACAAAGACCCATTTTGTGTGACTTGCAAAGGATGGAGATAGAGTTAAAGACTCCAGGGACCCATGTGATGATGGCGAATATACGAGTAGAACCAACTTTAATCGATAGAGTTAAAGTTGCTCAAGCTACAGACCTGGAGCTGATGCGTATGAGGAAGAAAGTGCAAGAAGGTGCTATGCCGGAAGCAAGAATCGATGAAGAAGGAATACTTCGAGTCAACTCCAGACTTTGTGTTCCTAACAACCCTGATTTAAAGTATGAAATCATGATGGAGGCGCACAACACACCGTTTGCAATCCATCCTGGAAGTACCAAAATGTATCATGATCTTCGTCATACATTTTGGTGGAGCAATATGAAGAGAGAGATAGCGTTGTTTATCTCAAGGTGTCTAACTTGTCAACGAGTCAAAGCGGAGCATCAAGTACCAAAAGGTCCATTGCAACCACTTGAAATTCCAGAATGGAAGTGGGAGCACATTACCATGGATTTCGTTACCGGTCTTCCTAGGGTTTCTCAAGGTATTAATGCGATTTGGGTCATTGTTGATAGATTGACCAAGTCTGCTCATTTCTTACCGATACGAGAAACTTATACACTTGAACGTCTTGCTCGTATGTACATAAACGAGATTGTAAGACTGCATGGTATGCCAGTATCCATAGTTTCTGACCGAGACCCAAGATTCACTTCACGATTTTGGGTTAGTTTACAAAAAGCTATGGGCACGGATTTACGATTTAGTTCAGCATATCATCCTCAGACAAACGGACAATCAGAGAGGACTATTCAAACTCTTGAAGATTTATTAAGACTCTGTATCCTTGACTTCAAGGGAAGTTGGGACAAGTTCTTACCATTGGTGGAGTTTTCCTATAACAACAGTTATCAAGCAAGTATTGGCATGGCTCCATTCGAAGCATTGTATGGAAGAAAATGTCGTTCTCCAGTATGCTGGGATGAGGTGGGTGAAGCAACGTTGTTGGGACCGGAGTTGGTACGTATGACTACAGAAAAGATTCAAACGATCCGACAACGTATAAAAACCTCACAAGATCGACTAAAGAGTTATGTTGATCTTCATCGAAAGGACGTGGAATTTGATGTAGGAGATCATGTGTTCTTACGTGTTGCTCCATGGAAAGGAGTTACGAGATTTGGAAAGAGAGAAGAGCTCAATCCTCGATTCATCGGTCCATTTTTAATCCTCGATCGAGTAGGAACTGTGGCTTATAGACTCGCTTTACCGCCAAGTATGTCTCGTGTTCATAACGTTTTTCACATATCCATGTTACGCAAATATGTGGAAGACCCGAACCACATTATTGAGTTAGAACCGGACGAAATAGCGGAGGATTTGACGTATGAAGAAGTTCCTGTTCAAATCTTGGATAAGAAGGAACATATTCTACGCTCCAAGGTTATACCTCAAGTCAAAGTTTTGTGGAGAAACCACGATGTTGAGGAAATGACTTGGGAGTTAGAATCTGAAATGAAATCAAGGTATCCTTACCTCTTCGACATACCAGGTACGTACCCTAATTTCGAGGGCGAAATTTCATAAGAAGGGGAGGTTGTAAGACCCCAACTTTTATAAATAAAGATGAATTTTCTATAAATATCATTTTTGAATATTATGGAGTTAATTTGATATAATGTTATAGTTGTGGGTAATATTTATAAATTTTGCAAAGTACGCAAGTTGTTATATAATATTCGATTGGTCGGGGAATATTCGTTTTAACAGGGAATATTCGTACAACGACACAATCATTGGTGGACCCCACAACGGAATTATTGTCGGATTGAGAAAAAGACAAAAATATTTTATTAAAAATAACGGCGAAAGTTTTACCATTGTTACTGTTGAACTACTCGGTAGTAAAAGTACAGTAATACGTGTGGTTGCATAGTAGCACACGGTATTGATTATTAATGCTTATGTGAGAAGTCACTCAGTTTGATTCAATTATTGTCAGTTAATAATATGAATTATTTAGCAATAATGACGTTTTGTTTTATTCGTATTATTAACGTAATAAAACAGAAACATCTTTTTATATAAAACAAAATACTTTATTAAAGTTATTCTATAAATAGAATATATTATATTTTATTTAAAAGATTTTTCTTTAAATATGGACCGTCAGATTAAAGTAATCAATCTGGACCGTTCATGGATTAGTTACTATGCATTCTATTTTTCTATAAATAGCAGCTCATTCCTTCATTATTTCTTACGAATTCACTGAACTCTAGAGAGAGAAACTATAGAGAGAGAGAAGAAGAGTATTCTGCTACTTAACTACTTCCTTATTTCAGCTCTTCTTTAAAACAGTAAGGGGTGTTATTCTTTCTTATTCATGAAGAGAACTGTTGTTATTCCATTTCTTATTATTCTGTTGGAATAACCTGTATACGCGGTCTACCCTATACTTGGTGACATTCTTCTATTATTCTGTTGGAACATCCTGTATGTGTGTTTTACACCGGACCTGGTTCCGTTTTTATTATTATTCTGTTGGAACATCTTGTCTGTGTGTTTTACACCGGACCTGGTTCCGTTTTTATTATTATTCTGTTGGAACATCCTGTCTGTGTGTTTTACACCGGACCTGGTTCCGTCTTGTTATTATTCTGTTGGAACATCCTGTTTGTGTGTTTTACACCGGACCTAGTTCTATTATTTATTATTCTCTCAGAATATCCTGTCTGTGCGTTTACGCCGGACCTGGTTCCATTATTTATTATTCTGTTGGAATAATCTGTCTGTGCGGTCTATCGCATGTCGGATGATTTCTTTTGTTATTCCATTCTTTATTATACTCAGTTGGTTAAGTTTTGACTTCTATACTCCATTAAATTAGTGGAATATCCTTGATAATTGTGGTTCATCCAGTATCTTTTCATGAAAATATTCTTCTAAGTATTCTTGAATTTTACTCCACAAAGCAGTATCATGTTGGCAATTTGGACGTTGTTAATTCTTGGATAAATTAATTCTTGAACTTGTTTTATTGAATTATTATATCATTGTCATCATCCTCATGTTTATAAAATGTTGAAAGTCATCTGTGGCCTGTAGCGCATAGATGGACTTGGTATGATTATGACCAGGGATTATTCGGTATAATCATGACCGTAATGTTACAAATGATGTGGTAAAAGTCCTCATTGGCCCGTAGTGCGTTGATGGACAGTTGTTGGCATGATCATGACCATTAATTTTTACACGAATATCCTTGGCCGTAGTGCAAGGGTGATTCGATGATGTGAATTATTTTATTAAGCTGAGTCCCAGTGAGCACAGTGTTGAAAAACTTTTTAAATCATAAAAGATAGTAGAGTTTATTTTCTACTTGACTCTTTTAATGGATTGCTTGTTCCGCTACAGTTAAACTTGATGTCTATTATATTTTATCAGTTTAACATTGTTGAAGGCTAATGATAATTTATTCTGCATTATCTTAGTCATAATATTTCTTACTGGGCTAGTTGAGCTCACCCTTTCTTTCACTGTTCTCTTCAGGAAATGAGAACGTAGCTGGGGCAAGTCGGGGAACGGAGTGACGGTCCGAATGATAGTATTAGTTAGTAGTCCTCACTATTCTATATAATAGTGTGTTAATAAATGTAATGAGGACTCCTTTTGAGTATGAATACTCTCTAGAAGATAATATTTGTATTCAAACTCACTGTTTATGTTTTGTCGTATTGTACACGACAGCTGTATTAGTAAGTTGTATTTGTATTCTATACTATGTATCTGACGACCCAAGATGGGTGATGTATACCTAATTTTGGGGGTGTCACACCTTTGTTTATGCCTTCTATATACCTTCTTAGAATCGTTCTTCTTTTCAGAAGATCCTTTGGCCCCTACCAGTAAGACATGGTCTTTATTGGTTGGAAAGTGACTCTCAACATTTTCAACATGTTAAGCAAATCAGCGAGGCTGATATCTAGCTTGTTCATATAAAAAATTTACAACAATTGTGAAAGGAGTCCGGGAGTGAGTGCAAGATCAAATCTTGGCTCAACTCTCCATCCATGACAAAACTTGTTGTCCTAATTGATCATTCAAATTGATAATGTTAAGGACTTTTATCTTTACTGTAGTGTCATCGGTAATTCTAGATTAGAAGAGCTCCTTAGATATCTGATATCTATTAGTCCTACTTTCTTCACCATCAACTACTTGATGTGCAGGAATATAGTAAAAGCATCCATAGTTTCATGTTAACGCTGAAGCTCGTTACTCATGGATGCGAGCATGATGCATTGAGCCAACTGTGCATCATCTTGCCACTTTCTAAAAATAGCAATCAATTCCTCGGAGGCATTGTCTGCAACCATTGCAGGGATAGGCGTATTAAGGACATAAGATAGCTTTTCAGCCATGAGAACTATTCTCAAATTCCTTAACCAATCCATTTATTTCGGTCCGATTAAATATCATCTAATATGATTCGCAGTGACAGTGATTTAGACATTGTAAAATTCTGTAAATGAATTTGTAATTAACAATATTTTAGCATACATTCTTTTATTAATTACCAAAATAATTTAGGTCTTATTTTAAATTGGTATCTCCCACTATTTTTATCAAACTATATTACCCTCACTTATATAGTTCGGCAAAAACTAATTAAAGATTTGCTAGTGAGAATAAGGATCCCATTTCAAATGTATATAGCCTTGTTGTGACGCCCCCAAAATAGGTATACAACACCCAACCTATTCTGAGTCGCCAAATACATGGTACAGAATATAACTGTAACTTTATTACTACAATTGTCGTGCAAAATAAAACAACACATATACTGTGAGTTTTAATACCAACTGTGACTCATGTCCCAACTATGAATAACACCTCACATTGATACCTTACATAAAGGTACAGTCAAAAACTATTTTAGAAATTAAAATCTTTAGAAAGTGCTTAAGGAAACCTTCATACATGGGAGGCCACGCATCTAGGTTATGATAGATATCATATGTCCACAAAATTATCCTTGGTTGACCCAATAGACCCTAAAGAAAAACGAGAAGATTACTATCATATTTTTTCCAATGGTGAGTCTTCTCTTAACATTTAACTATCTCCACTGTCTCCAGTTGAAAATTTTATTTTAAATAAACTCCAAGATCATATAGGTAGTGCTCATAGATATACTCAGCAAGTAGATGTGCACAACCCTAACTTATGATAACACGAGGTTGTACGTCATTAGACATCTTGTATGATAGTGGCAAAACACCCTTCCAACGTTGGGTTCGCCTCACCCTATTTGATTCACCAAATATAACTACTAAATGATGTATAAAATACAACACAATTTTCTATACTGCTTAGGGAGAACTCCACAGCTAGAGATCACCGTTCTATTCCCTTGTTACCCAGCTACACTCTTATTACTTGAAAGGAATTATGAAGCAAAAGGGTGAGCTCAACTAGCCCAGTAAAGAATATCATGACTAAAAATAAATAAATTATCAATAGCCTTCAATAGTAATAAATTAGAGATTTAAAACATATGGTAGATGATAAAAATTTTCAACCATAGTTGCAGCGGAACGAGCAATCCATTAGAAGAGTCAAATAGACCATAAAGTCTATTATCTTCTCCATGTTAAAAATCTACCAACAATATTTTATCCTTGTAACATCAATCAACAGTTCTGGTCCACAATCATATGAATAACTCATAATCATAATTATGATTCTAAATTCCTCTTCGCATCCAGGACGAAGATAATTTTCATCACATGTCTTTACCTAAAATATCAAAGATCATGCTTATACCAAATCACAGTTCCTGTTCATAATCATACCAATAAATTCATCTTTGCACTACGGGCCAAAGATATTCGTCAACCGTTTATCTTTGCACTACTGGCCAAAGATATTTAACAACAGATCATCTTTGTACTACATGCCAAAGATATTCAACAATATGTCATCTTTGCACTATGGGCCAAAGATATTCATATCTTAAAGAAACACATAATCATTTCAGAATTTATATAAACCATAATTATAACCATGTTGATCAATTCACCTTTGCACTTAAGCTAAAGATATTCAATTATAACTTCAATGGTCATGATCATACCAGTCAACAATTCATCTTTGCACTACTGGTCAAAGAGAATCCATAGTCACGATCATACCAATAATCCACCCATCTTTACACTCAAGTCAAAGAGAAATTTCTTCACCAGGATTATAAAAATGTTATATATGAAAATCAAACATGGATTTAATTTCAAGAGTAAGATTTATAAATCAACGATAGTTTGGTCAGTAAAAGAAATCAATTTTTTTTCGTGAATAGTACTCGTGAATAGTAACTCATGAATAGTAACTCATGAATAGTAATTCATGAATAGTAACCCCGATATAAAAAAGGTAGAAATTCCACAATAAAATCCATACCAATATTTCGGTAAAATGATATTAAAAAAAATAACATTTCTTAAACTTATAAATAATTTATTTTAATTGTTTACACTTTACTAAATAATACATTTAATCATCCTAAAATGTCAAACTCATAAGATTTCATCACCAATAACTAAAATCCTCATCAAAAATCTACATATACCTCATATAGGATTCTCAAGCCATAAAATCCTATTTTCTAATTTTCTTACTTCCCATAACATATTTAATTCATTTACTAATAACTAGTCCATCTTCAAGAAAAATACCAAATCAGTCCCAAAAATATTTCTTTTTTGAGATTTAGCATAATATAGTCCCATATTGAACATATATTTTTTCAGATATTTTTAAAATTCATTTACTATTTTTCGTATGGCCAAAACAGCCGAATATTTAGACATTTATCATAAATTGTAATTTGTGCAAAAATTTCGAAATTTACATAGTATACTTCTGTTATATATATGTACTCCCAATAAAAATTTCACCAATTTTGGAGTTAATCACAAGGAGTTATAAGGGTTTACTTTTAAAATAGTTTTTTCCCATAAAATTCATAACTCTTAATCTATACATCCAAAAATCGTTATTTTTTGACACAATCTAGAAAACTCATCAAATTATCATTTCAAATTTTTCCAGAATTTTTGAAGGTAAGAAAAATTTCGAAATTGAAAACATAATAACCCTTAAAATCCCTTACAAGCCCTTACCTCGAAAAGACAGTACTTTTGACTGGAATACTGGATATAGAGCTGAGGGGAACTTACACCGTATAACAATACTCAAAGTCTTAAAATACTCACAAGAATACGCTCGATAATATAGAGAGAGTAAACTTTAGTTTCTGGTGTGATTTTTAATTTTAACCTAAGCACCCTATTTATAGAAAAATGCTTAGAACACCAAAGCAGAAAATTTAATATAATAATATTATTTTTACTCAACATTCCTACGCACACCTAAGACATCTGAATTCAGCAACTAACATGTGCAAGTGAGGCCCATTAAATGGAAAAAACATTTTTCTTAATAAACATAATTAAAACTTCCAAAAATCAATTATTCTGGAACTTCAGAACTTCAATAATTCAAAATAAATAGCCTTTTTATCAGAAAAATTCGAACGTTATATCTTTTCAATAGGAAATTTCATTTTCTACAACTTTGTAAGTTTAAGTTTTTCCAAATTCCAAACAAAAATTGACCGAAATCCACAAACGGGCGATTTTATAGGCTATAATCAAATTTCAGTCAAGAAATGGGGTCCACCGATACACAAAACATGTGTTAATCATTTAATGCAACAAAAATACTCTTTCTCCTCATATACTCATATATCCCACATTCATTGTAAAAATATCACCATTATTATATTATTAAAATATAATAATATATTTAAATAAATTATTTTATCCGAAAAAGATAAAATATTAATTTTTAACAATTGTCATATTAAAAATTTTCTCCATCTATATCCACATAAAATCAATATTTTCCTCATCATATAAATTAATAATTAATTATTCACAAATAATATTACAGAATCACAATATTGGCAACCAGGCCGTTCCCAAGAAAGAGGGGGCTTTCCAATAAGGATCTCTCCTTACTGGCGCGTAATTACGTGACCAAACCTCTCCTTAGACAGAACTTTCTAGACATTACCAATAATGTTATCTAATAATATTATTCAGATAATATGAATTATTGCTCCGATAATGGAAAATACAATGTAGTGACAATTATTGAACAACAATAATATAAAATATCAACGTAACAATTATTGAATCAATAACATAAAATATTGAACAGTAATTATTGTAACAATTATTGAGTAGTGCTTTCTTACGTAAGAATCAATAATTCAACAAAACTGTGCAATACCGTGTGCTACTGTGCAACCACGCGTATTACTATTTTTTAACCACCAGGTATTTCAACAGTATTAACGATAACAACTACGCCGTTATTTATAAAACTTAAACTTGTCATTTTCTTCATCCAATCGCTTTTCGTTATGGGGCCCACAAAAGGCTGCGCCGTCATACAAATATTCCCCGACAACAATGAATATTTTATAACCACTTGCTTATTTTGTAAACTTTACATATATCATCCTTAACTTTAACTTTTTATCCATTTAATTATTTACTGAATAATAATTATAAGAAAAAATTGAATACTTTTATTTCATAAAATTCGGGGTCTTACACTTGTGGTGACACAACAAACTATATATAAATAAATAGGTAGACAACTCTTGTCAATTACATCAACTATGCAACTCCTTGTATTTTACCTCTTAGATTATTTTGATCAAGTGGTGGCACATCCGAATCAAAATTATCCAAGTTAAGTCTAATCTAGCACTCTATATATTCAAAAAAGAAAAATATTATCCTTATGGTGACACAACAAAATAATATTGTTCAATTTTCTTTATAAGCATCAAATGTGATAAAATTAACATCTCAAAGAATTAAGATAAGTCTTGTGGTGACACAATAAACTTATAATAATTAATTGATACTCTATTATTTTTATCATGCTAGAAGGCGATGTTCGATATTCCAAATATCTTTGAACGCTTAGGGCTTAATATAAAAAATTTGAGGGATTTGTTATTAATTTGTCTCATAAGCGCACATGCACACACACACACACACACACACACACACACACACACACACATATATATATATATATATATATATATATATGTATATATAATACGAGTCATATTAATTAACATGCAAAGCATGTTTGCATAATATATTATATATATAGTATAAGCATGCACATATAGAATACAATATTCTATCAAGATTGATTATGGATTTTTATTCTAGTTTGGTTCACTAGAGCCACCAAGCGAACCAAAAGGTCAAACCCTAGGGGTGCAAGAATTAATATTTAAATATAACTATTACATTTAAACTCGGGCTCCATTACAAATGGGTCTTCAAGTGCTCTTTGTTCCATGATCTCCAATTCTTCAAAATTAATTCTAACTATTCCTATTACAAAACTATTTAAAATAAATAGAAATCTTGATCAGCAGTCAAGGGGAAGTACATAGGAGGGATATAGAATTTACATTAAGAAAAATTAGAGAAGACGAGGTACGCAGACCCCATTTAATAAAACTCATGCATTCATGCATCCAACTAAAATAAAATCCAATCACATTGGTCAATAGTCCATAATCAATCTCATTTATTATCATACACATCACCATATGCATCAATAAATAATATTTATCTCATGAATAATAAACATTCAATATATATATTGATATCATTTAATGGGCAAATTTTGATAGTATAAAATCTAATTTCGAATCAAAATAAACTCTTTTATTTTAATCCAAATTTAAATCAAAATAAACCTCTTTTATTTTAATTTATTCAATTTTGAATAAAATAAACTATTTTATATTAATCAAAATCTTTAATCAAAATAAACTCATTTATTTTAATTAATTATGGAATCCAATTCCGAGTAAAAAAAATAAAACTTCTTTATTTTAAAGGAAACACGAATTCTCTTTCTTATTCATAAATAAACTCTTTTATTTTGAATAATATGAAATCTTATTCCATATCTAAATAAACTCATTTATTTAAGAAAATTAGGAGTCTCTTTCCTATTCACAAATAAACTCTTTTATTTTGAATAATATGAAATCTTATTTCATATCTAAATAAACTCCTTTATTTAAGGAAACATGGAATCCAATTTCAACTCCAATTAGTTATCATGGAATTTAATTCCAACTCTAATTAGTTAGCATGAAATTCAATTTTAAAATTAAAATAAACTCTTTTATTTTAAGATTAAAATAAACTTTTATTTTAATTATAAAATTATTAAAATTAATATATATATATATATATATATATATATATATATATATATATATATATATATATATAATCACTTCCGTGCATAATTAAGAATCTCCTGTAACTTCCTGGTATAACAACTACCTTGTTGATGTACACCTTATATATCATATATATAAGTTATAACCCTTGCTAGCGAACAGCCACGCAAATTACAGGAAAAAAAAAGTTTCACGATTTTTTATTTTTATTTTTATTTTTAAATAATTTTTATACAATAAAATTATGCCCAATTAAATTGTTTTAAACACATATCAATATGCATATCAAATTAAAATAATTAATAATTCGCATAAAGGTTTGGCTCTGATACAACTGTTAGGTTTGTAATATTCATGAACGCAATCAAATTGCACAAAATAAGCAGAAATGTGAAAAATCAGAGTTTTAAAATTTTACAAACCATATACCCGGATCACCCTTTATGCATAATTATTAATTAAACGAAAATATGAAGAACAAGAATCATACCCTTGAAGATTCGAGCTTCCTCAGATACAAGTCCACCTCCAATCCTTTTTCACGTTCAACTTGAATCCACTGGATTTGGTTCCTTCCTTTGATTAACGTTAGCCACCCAAATCTTTGGCCTCTAGAGGTGATCTACCAAGAAAGAATAAAGATTCAAGAAGATGGGTGTTTGGCTAAACCCTAGTTTTTTATCTCTCATAAAAAAGGAGCGTACTCTCTAACAATTGGAATCACGTCTGTTGTGAAAAAGTCAACAACCCTTTTCACCCATAACAAGACTCCTCTTATTTATAGATGTGGGCAACCCTCCTTAACAATTAAGGAATTGTGTTTTATTTTAATTAATTAAATTCCTTTAATTAATTAGGCTCCTAATCTTATTAGGAATAATTAATTAAACTTTTAATTAATTAGCCTCCTAATCTTATTAGGAATAAATGAGAGTACTTTTATTAATTAATTCTCAAACTCCTTTAGGAATTAAATAATAATAATAGTAATAATAATAATAAGACTCCTCTTATTAATTTATATTTAATATTTCTAAAATATTAAATAATAAATATTAAGTTATTTAATTTATTCTATCAACATAGATTAAATTAAATATACTTAACTTATTATTACAATTATGCCATTAACTTCTTAAATAATTATTCTTCCTTTTATGGTGTGACCCTTTAGGTTCTCCATATTAAACCGGTTGTGAATAAATCAATTAGAACAATTCTAATCTTATTTAAATAAATAATTTAAAATATTAATTTATTTAAATAAATAATATTTATTCTACAATAGGGATAATCCTACCTAGCGATCAACGACTTTCCAGATAATATAGATTTCAACATTAATCATAAAAGAACCTTTGAGTAAATAGTTACCATATAATTCAATCCTTCCACCATACAATGTCCCAATTAAATATAAGACACGAAATTACTGTCAAGACTTATTTTATTTAATTATATGTATTTCGATTCTTAAATGCACAACTCCAAATAATGCAAATTAGAAACTCCTTTCTAATTTCATTCTGCCTTGGCCAAGGACTACTGGGTTGTCATTTATCAAATCACATAGGACATTTCTCTTCTTTTACTAGAAGCGGTAGATTTTTTATTGAACATACATTATCTCCATGTACAACTTATTATACCTAAGCATACCCTTTGATATACCCTAAGGGTCTTAAGAAATAAGTTAAAGTATAACTCATCATACACAAAAAGATATTATGATGATCTCAAGTCCAAGGATCACTTGTACTACTATCACTACAGGAATTCCTATTGACAGACAAGTAAAACTTCATTAGGTATTCCTTAGTGAGCCACGTTCAGTGAACTTATTCTCTAATAAGCACCTACATACTTGCTTTAGTGTCTCTACACAAATGATTATGAGATCAATCATCCTCTTCCAATGAGAAAGTAACCTATGTACCAATCTATCCGTATTCACTAATCCCCAATTTAGTAATCCAATGATTGGGAACTATTTTAGTTTTAAGCTTTCTAAGAATTTAGATCTCATTAGAATGATCATCATCATTATTCTAAAAATATTGCTTAAAACTATGAGTTTATCACATATTAAAAAACAACATCATGTAGATAATTAAAAGTATTTAATAAATTAATACTTTTTATTAATAAATGAATAAGATTGTTCCAAAGTATATGCTTTATCATCAAAAATGATTGGCTTGTGTGCATACTACTTTCATGTTGGGCATAGAGGTATGCAACTAAGGGAATTATTGTGGAATTATGCAAGGGCTAATAATAGGATGAAGTTTTAGCTCTCAATGGAGGAACTGAAAAGGTTGATCCTAATGCGATCGAGTGGCTAGCTAACAAGCCACCCCACTAATGGTTAAAATCATATTTCAGTTCATATCCAAAGTGTGATATTTTGATTAACAATCTATGTGAGAGCTTCAATGGGATGATCAAGTTGGCAAGAGAGAAGCCTATCTTAAGTATGTTTGAGGATATTAGGGACTTGCTGATAAAAAGGATAGCCTTTACTCAAGATGTATGCAAGAGATGGTATAGGGACCTTTGTCCTAATGCACTAAAAAGGTTAGAGACTGGTAAAAAATTAGCAGGAGAGTCAATCCCTATAGCTGCTAGTGAATTTAGATACCAAGTAAGGACAATGTATGGAGAGCAGTACCCAGTAGATTTGGAGACAAAGGGTTGCAATTATAGGCGATGGGACATTACTGACATACCATGTAGTCTTGCCATTGCATGTATATCTTTCAAGAACCTGGATCCTAGTACATATGTGAATGAACTCTATAAGATTAGTTCCTATCAGTTAGTTTATGCACCAATCATTACTCTAATGGGGAGTTTAGATATGTGGGAAGTTGAGGTTCAAGGTAGTCCAACAATGATACCTCCAACATACAAAAAACTTCCTGGTACGCCAAAGAAGTTGAGGAAAAGGAATAGAGATGAACCAAGGCCAGGAGGAGATAACAGTCATGGGAATTTGGGGAAAATTTTTTAGAATTCTCTTAGATGTAGAGTTTGTTGAAAGTATGAACATAATTCAAGATTTCACAAGAAAAAAAAAGGGAATCAACCTGCTAATGAAGGTGCAGTCAACCAAGAGAAAATACATTTAACACCACCAGTTGCAACTCATCAATCTCAAACAAGATCAAAACTACCAGTAAGTAATATATCAATATATTCTTTCTTTAGTTATTGTAGGTAACATATTGATCTTTTTTATATATTTCATTTTAGTTCATGAGGAACTCAACATCTCAAGGAAGTGAGTAAGGAACAAATGTTAGCAATACTAGTGTAAGTATTCATTTGGTTCACATATATATTCAGTCCTTTTTCGATTATAGTGTTCAGTTTGAATGAAGATCATTCATGTATTGCATTTTTTAGGTTCAAATTGGCACAAGTGGAATGAAGAATAATGTACTTGGTAGGAGTTAGCTTTGTGATGGAGTACCTCAAACACAATCATCTTATAAAGGGACACTAATCATTTTCAAAAGGGGGAAAATTATGTTACTTTGAAGAACATGAAATCTTCTGTACATGGGTCTGGTTCTGGGAACTAGAGGGTTAGGATTGGGACTAGTAATTTTGATATTTTAGGGTATATAATATATATTTTTGGGGCTGGTACTTGATATATTAGTCAGGGCTGGTACTTAATATATTTGTTGGGGCTACTATTTGATTGCAACATATTTTTAGGGTTACTACTTGATATTTTTGTTGGGGCTGCTAGTTGATATAGTTGTTGGGGCATATAGTAGTGATTAAAACATATTTTTTGTTGCTACTACTTCAAATATTAGGTTGTGTCATTACTACTTCACATATAATTTGATGTGACACTTTGCAAACTTAGGAACTAGATGTTACTAGTTTGCAAAGTTTCAATGATGACGTGTTATATCATAAACATATGTTAAGGTGTGAATGGTGAATGATGAATATAATATTATAATTTGAATTTGGGTGTTTGTGTTACATTGTGTTGTGAATGGTGTAGTTTGTTAATGGTTGAGGATATTATGATACTTGTATGATTTTGAAAACTACAATCTGATAATGGTGAAGGTTTTGGACTCTGTAATTGCTAAACTAGTGTATTATGTTTTGTTCATGTGATTGAACTCTGTTTTTTCTTTTAAATGGTGTAGTCTGTTAATGTTGAATGGTGTTCAGCTGTGATTGAACTTTTCTTTTCATTCATAATTCATAACAACATGGATAGTCAATAACATCATGAACTATGAGTTTCAATGCTTTTCATTGCATACTAGAAACATCAGTTCCCATAATTTTCATACACATTGTGTAATAACTAAGAATTTTAAGTCACTTTGTAAGTAAATATATTAATGATATTGAAAACTTTGTGGCATATAGTGAATGAATATGTGATGACTATGTGGAAAAGGTGTATGGTTAAATAAATAATTACATTGTGTGTATGGATATATATATATTTACTAATTATGTAAGTAGAATTTAAAAGGAAAAGTACATATCCTAATTATACCCTAGGTGTGGTAATTAAATAATCTAAGGGTTATAGCATTGAGAAGTGTTAGTTTTTAAAATTTTTACTAACCTAAGATTAATTTTTATTATCTCAATTGATTATTTATTTTAAACCTAATTACAACAAGTCTAATTGAGTTATAAATTTAAATGGGCATGAGTAATATTTAAATTCCAAAAGAGTGGTGATAGAAACCCTAAATAAATAATTAGGGTAAGATAGATTAAAAGTACTGGACTGTGTTATTTCCATGGTCAAAAAAATTAATTAGAAAGTCCAAAGGAATTAAATTGAAAGCCCAATTGTTGAGGGACATTTTGGACATTTGATTAATCAAATTTGGCATTTGAAATAAAGCAAAAATGGGGCAAAAGATGGGGGCAATAACCGACCACTCCTGGCCATTTTTGGCTTGTGATATGATATTTAAATTACCATTTTTTTTAACTAATCTCCTTATCTACTTAAACCCCTTGTGTGTTAATCTCTCATTGACCCAAAATCTTAATTAGGATTGCATGTAATCTAAAAAGATAATTATCTTGGGGATATAAGAACTATTGGGATAAAAATATAGATATAGGTTATATATCAATACTTTTATACTAATACCGTAATTTTTTTTAATCTCATTTCATTCTCTTTCATTCTCACTTCTAAGCATAACAAAAGAAAAGAAAACATAGAGAGAGATAGAGAAGGGGTCGGGAAGAGAGAAAGGAGGGAGAGGGTTTCATCTCTTATGCATCCTAAGCACATAAACTACTTTGGTAAAGCAAGGAGAATAGCTAGAAGATCAAGGTGAGGTTTTAAACTACTTTCTTCCTTTCTATTTTAGTTTATTTTGATGAGATATAGGTATCGGGATTTTTATTTGTCCCTTTTCGTTACCCGTTTTTTTGTGTTCTCATTTTATGTGAAATTTGTTTGAAAAAACAAGTGAAAAAGGTCCGACATGTGTAATGTCGACGATTGAACTATAAGAGTCGCCAGTTGGTTTTTTAACTGGTTGTACCAACACAACCAAAAAAAGGTTTGCACATTGACCGAGTGATGTAACACTGGTAAACGGGTCTGTGAAACCGAGATTCATTTAGGGTCTGAGGACTTACTTATGCGAAGGGAAGGTGTTAGGCATCGCCCGACATCCGTGTTGCCACGGTGACCACCACTTTTCAAGAAGCTATTATCTGAAGGTGTGTGTGTGTGTGTGGGTCAATGTGCTATTATTTGGAAGTAGTGCTATGCCTCGTTTGCACCTATATACAAAGGGCTTAAATTTGTGTAAAAATTCAGTTTTAAACAAGATATAGCAGTGATGTTTTTTGAAAGAGGTTTTTCAAACCCTATGCTCAATAGTAATTGAGGCCTTTGATGCTTCCATTTTTTTCCGTATTCGGCTGGAATAATTTTATTTTACGGATGCGAGGCATCTGTATGAAAATAATGTACAAAAGGTGCTGAACTCCTCGTGGGTATGAAAACCATCTGAGGTAATTCAGACATCACAGATAAATTTACAAGCTGCTTCCAGCTGAAAAGGTCCATCACGGGAACCGAATCTAGATTCAGTGGACTAAATCTGTGATCACATGATTCCTAAGCTCACATGATGCCGCAATTGATATAAACTCAGTAAGCAGGTATATATATAAAAGTCGTAAATATATATATATACAGACATGATCACCAACCACGAATGTGACAACCCCAAAATAGGTCCATTCCACCCAACCCATTCTGAGTCGTCAAATACATGGTACAGAAAACAACTACAACTTTATTACAACAATTGTCGTGCAAAATACAACAACACATATGCTGTGAGTTTGGATACAAATATATACCAAATGTGACTCATGTTCCAACCGTGGACATCACCTCACAATAACACCTTACATAAAGGTATAGTCAAAAACTGTTTTAGAAATTAGAATCTTTGGGAAGTGCTCAAGGAAACCTTCGTACATGGGAGGCCACGCGTCTAGGTTATGATAGATATCATATGGCCACAGAATTATCCTTGGTTGACCCAATAGACCCCAAAGAAAAACGAGAAGATTACTATCATATTCTTCCCAATGGTGAGTCTTCTCTTGACTTATCATTATCTCCACTGTCTCTAATTGAGAATTATACTTCAAACAAACACCAAGATTATATAGGTAGTGCCCATAGATATACTCAGCAAGTGGATGAGCACATCCCTGTCTTATGATGACACGAGGTTGTATGTCATTAGACATCTTGTATGATAGTGGCAAACCACCCTTCCAACGTTGGGTACACCTTACCCTATTGGATTCACCAAATATAACTACTAAATGAACTTTTCTATACTGCTTCGGGAGAACATCCACAGCTAGAGACCATTGTTCTATTTCCCCGTTACCCTCACTCGACCCAGCTACACTCTTATTACCTGAAAGGAATTGTGAAGCAAAAGGGTGAGCACAACTAGCCCAGTAAAGTATATCATGACTAAAGATAATTAAATTATCAGTAGCCTTCATCAATAATAAATCAGAGATTTAGAACATATGGTAAATGATAAAAATTTCAACCATAGTTGCAGCGGAACGAGCAATCCATTAGAAGAGTCAAATAGACTATAAAGTCTATTATCTTCTCCATGTTAAAAATCCATCAACAATGTTTTATCCCTGTAACATCAATCAACAGTTCCTTTCCACAATCATATGAATAACTCATAATCATAATTGTGATTCTAAATTTTTCTTCGCACCCAGGACGAAGAATATTTTCATCACATGTCTTTACCTGAAACATCAAAGATCATGGTTATACCAAATCACAGTTCCTGTTCATAATCATACTAATAAATCCATCTTTGTACTACGACCAAAGATATTCAACAACAGTTTATCTTTGCACTACGGGCCAAAGATATTCATCAACAGACCATCTTTGCACTACAGGCCAAAGATATTCATCTACAATTCATCTTTGCACTACAGGCCAAAGATATTCCTCAACCGTTCATCTTTGCATTACTGGCCAAAGATATTCAACAACATGTCATCTTTGCACTACGGGCCAAAGATATTCATCTACAATTCATCTTTGCACTACAGGCCAAAGATATTCCTCAACAATTCATATTTGCACTACATGTCAAATATATTAATACCTCAAAGAATATATAATCATTTAAGAATTTATATAAACAATAATTATAACCATGTTGATCATTTCACCTTTGCACTTAAGCTAAAGATATTCAATTATAAATTCAATGGTCATGATCATACCAGTCAACAATTCAACTTTGCACTACTGGCCAAAGAGAACCCATAGTCATGATCATACCAATAATTTACCCATCTTTACACTCAAGCGAAAGAGAATTTCAACATCAAGGTTATAAAAATGTTATATATGATTATAAAAATAATATGGTCAAAACATGGATTTAATTTCAAGAGCAATATTCATAAATCAACTATAATTTGGTTAGAAAAAGAAACCAATTTTGTCGTGAATAGTAACTCATGAATAGTAACCTCGACTCAAAAAGGTAGAAATTCCACAATAAAATCTATACCAATATTTCGGTATAATAATATTGAAAGAATAACATTTCTTAAGCTTATAAACAATTTATTTAAATTGTTTACACTTTACTAATTAATGCATTTAATCATCATAAAATGTCAACTCTTAAGATTTCATCATCAATAGCCAAAACCCTCATCAAAAATCTGCATATACCTCATATAGGATTCTCAAGCCATAAAATCCTATTTTCCAATTTTCTTTCCTCACAAAACATATTTAATTCATTTACTCATAACTAGACCATTTTCATAAAAAAAAACCAAATCAGTTCCAAAAAAATTTCTTTTCTGGGATTTAGCATAATATAGTCCCATAGTGAACATATATTTTTCTCAGAATTTTTAAAAGTCATTTACTATTTTTCATATGGCCAAAATAGCCGAATATTTAGACATTTATCAAAAATTGTACTTTTGTCTAAAAATTCTGAAATTTACAGAGTATACTTCTATCATATACATGTACTCCCAATAAAAATTTCATCAATTTTGGAGTTAACCACAAGGAATTATAAGCTGTTACTTTTAAAATAGTCTTTTCTCATAAAATTCATAACTCTCAATCTATACATCCAAAAATCACCATTTTTGGACACAATCAAGAAAACTCATCAAAATATCATTTCAAATTTTTCCAGAATTTTTGAAGATCAGAAAAATTACGAAACTGAAAATCATAACAACCCTTAATATCCCTTACTATCCCTTACCTCAAAAGAGCAGTACTTCTGGCTGGATATCGGATATGATGCTGAAGAAAACTTGCACTGAATAGCAACTCTCAAAGTATCTAAATACTCACAAAATACACTCAATAATCTAGAGAGAGAAAGAGAGAAAGCTTATGTTTCTGGTGTGATTTTCAATTCTAACTTAGCCCTCTATTTATAGGAAAATTTTGGTAGGTTTGACCTGTAACCTGATGGCTTTACCTGCTACTATTCCCACCCAACATATTTGAAATATAATTCAGCACATTTCTTCACCAACCACAAGTGGGGCCCACCAATTCTAGAATTTTTTACCAAAATGATAAACTCCGAAAATTCAACAATTTTTGAACCAGTTATCTCGTAAAATTCATAATAAATCATACGTTCATTTTTAACGGTTCAAAATTTGTGGACATATACTCAACTTATATATGTATAACATATCTAAATATTACTACGATCCAACGGTCGGATTAAAAATTATAACCTCCGCAAAATATATCAAAAATCCTGATTTTTAATACCTCCATTCCGACAAAAATACTGATAAAAATCTCAACATTAACTCCTTCATTTTAACCACAAAAATATATCCCTCATTTATATCCACATAAAATAAATATTTTCTTATCATATAAATCAATAATTAATTATTCATAAATAATATTACAGAATCACATTTATGACAACCAGGCCGTTCCCAGGAAAGAGGGGGCTTTCCAATAAGGATTTCTCCTTACTAGCGCGCAATTAGATGACCAAACCTCTCCTTAGACAGAACTTTCTAGACATTGCCAATAATGCTATCTAATAATACTATTCAAATAATATGAATTATTGATCTGATAATGAAAAATACTGTGCAGCAACAATTATTGAACAACAATAATATAAAATTTCAACGTAGCAATTATTGAATCAATAAAATAAAATATTGAACAGTAATTGCTGTAACAATTATTGAGTAGTGCCTTCTTACGTAAGAATCAATAATTTCAAAAATACTGTGCAATACCGTGTGCTACTGTGCAATAACGCGTATTACTGTATTTTAACCACCGGGTATTCCAACAGTGTTAACGGTAACAACTACGCCGTTATTTGTAAAAACTCAAATTTATCGTTTTCTTCACCCGACAGTTATTCGTTATGGGGCCCACAAATGGCTGCGCCGTCGTACGAATATTCCCCGACAGAAAGAATATTCCACGACCAAACGAATATTCTCCGACAACAATGATTATTTTATAACCACTTGCTTATTTTGAAAAAAAATTCATATTTCACCCATAACTTTAAACTTTTATCAATTTAACCATTTACTGAATAGTAATTATAAGAAAAATTGAATACTTTTATTTCATAAAATTCGGGGTCTTACAACGAAGCACCTCCATGGGGGATCAGAAATGTAAATAAAGCTGTAAAAGCTATCAACCGCCACGGAGGAAACTCCAGGCGGGACTAAATGTACAGAAAGCAGTAAAAACGGTCAACCACCACGAAGTAAACTCCAGGTGGGACGAAATGTATATATATATATATATATATATATATATATATATATATATATATAAAAGCGATAAACACACTGGATATAAAATTCAGGCTCATCGGACAAAGTCTGACAATAGTTAATATATATAAGTATATATATATTAAAGCAATAAACGCACCAGATATAAAATCCAGGCTCATCGAACAAAGTCCGATAGCAGTATATATATATATATATATATATATATATATATATATATATATATATATATATATTAAAGAAATAAACGCACCAGACCAAAGTCTAGGCTCATCGAACAGAGTTCGACACGCAATTCATATATATAAATGTATATATATATACAAAAGCAAGTAAACGCTCCAGACCGAAGCCTAGGCTCAATCGAGGCATAACTCGACAATGTTAGTCCATATATATAAATATATATGTATATACAAACTGAAATAAAACCACGGACCGAAGTCTGGGCAAACAAAGGCAACACGACTCTCAACTTAAAGAAGGGTGTGTGCAAAGTTGAAGAGAAAGGCTTTAAAGTGTTTAAGAAGGCTTATAGTGGGCTACCAAAGAAGACTTCTATATCTTTAAAGTAGATAAACACTGGCTTTTGTAGGTACAAAAATTGTTATATGTGAGTTCACATGTGTTTAAAATGGGAATACACTCAGTATATTTCAAGTACGGAGCAAATTGGACAGGGCTTCCTCGCTCTTTCTCTTCTTAAAATGGCCACCCCAAGCCCTCTATTTATAAAGGGTGGAGCCGCAGGTGTACCTATGGCTGGAGCCACAGGTGTACCAGAGGCTACCCGAGTTGCCCCGGGTTTTACTGGTCGCGTCGTCTCGTAGTACGTGCACGCGGGTAATGTGATGTCCACTCAAACTTTCAGAATTGCAATCTGGGGATCCGACTAAGGTATATAGGACCAATTTTAGACCGCCGTTGTCGAGAGTTACGCAATGACATGGGATTAGAGATTGTACGAAGTCATAAAGATGGAACGATGCCATCCGGTCTTCAGTTTCAAATTCTATCCGTTATCTTGCGCAATAGTCACTCGGGATTGGTTCTTCTGAGCTTTTGTGGGACATTACTGTGTAGAAATGTATGTCTAAAATGTTGAGATGATGTGATGTGGCGTCATGGTGGCGAGATGATGACTTAGCCCCTCACCGGGGTTATCTCCGGTTTGGGCTGATAAAGTAGACGTTGCTCAGGGTTATCTCTGAGATTAGACTGCTGCAATGGTTGAAGGACCTCAGTATCATCTCTGAGGTGTGCCTGTCTTCCTGGTGTTATATTTGGGTTGGTACTGAGTATCTCGTTGTGAGCGTCGAGATTGAAGCTGCTTACATTTGAAACAAGCATTTTCAGGGTTATCACCGGAACTGCATTCCTTGGGTTTATTGCCAAGGTTGGTAGCTATTCCCACGGTTGGAACTAAGACTGGATACCTCAGGGTTATCTCCGAGATTAATCGATCTTCTCCGGTGTGTATTTCGGTATTGGATCTGCATACCTCGGGGTTATCTCTGAGGTTGGGATTGTTACTCCCGGCGTGTACTCTGGGGTTGATGCTGAACTTCCGGTAGTATCTAAACTGGATATGAACTGTCTTCTAGGGTTCCCTCTTGAAAGATGAATCTGTCCTCCTGCAATGTTAGTGTCAGGTGTACAAAAAATTTTGAGTGTCTACAGATGCCCCTCTTTATCATATTCATGCAATGCGATGCATGAGTATGATAAAGAATCCTAGACACTTGAAATGCTACAAGATAAACATGACGCAATATGGAGAAATATGATGCAAATGTATGATGCATATGCATTGCTTTCCAACAAGCTGGAGATGATTGCCGGCTCCCTGTTGCTTCTGTCTAGGATTGGCAATCATGACCAGATTCAACGTGCATAATCCAAATCTTTGAGGATGTTGACGTTAGGGCTATCACCAAAGTCCTTAATCCTTGATACAGACTTAATTCCGAAGAATTGCCTCTTATGTGTAAGAGATCTATAGGAATAAAGCTTTGTCTGTCTGATGATGTGCATAACATATTCCGTCATCAATCCTCCTTGATGACGTTGACCTTTCCTGGTTTGTATCGCCAGAGTATGTCACTGTTCTGTTGGTTTTACTGCCAACAACAAATGTTGTCAGGGTTGCCTGACCTTCGTTGACGTGTGAACCAATGGTTGACCACGCATTGTAACCCCCGTCGGGGATACATCTAATCCTCTATTGACGTGTATATCAACGGATGAACTCCCTGCTGAGGATAAATGCCAAGGCCGCTTGGACTTTGTCGATGGGTGTATCAACTGATGAAATCATTGGATGATTTCTGATGCGAGGTTGGGTTTACTTGCCAATGGCTGAACTGATATCAAGGTTGCTTGACCTTCATTGATGTGTATCAATATAAACATGCGTAGTAACCCCCGTTAGGGACTGACGTTGTAACCCCCATCGGGGACTGACGTTGTAACCCCCGTCAGGGATTGACGTTGGTCTTAAGGGTAATGACCAGGAGCTGGCGACATTGGACCTGTGCAAGGTATTGCCGAATGTATTTTGTAACAATAGAGATCATTAGCATAGTATACCTCGTGCTCGGGCGAATACCAATGTACAGACTCAAGGTTCTATTTGAGAAGACCAGGATTGTAGGCTATTCTACTCAATCGCGTAGCGTTCTTATTCCTGATTTGACCTTTTCAGTTTGTAAAAACTACTTTGCAATTCGAACTGGACCAAGCTGTAAGGATGGGGCCCACATAAGGATGTCGCAGGTACACCTGCTTCAGCCATAGATGGACCTGCGGCCAACCGTGGATACTAATATCCTGCAGGTTGGTCTCACAAGTCACTTTTAACTTGTATTGCGAAGAAAAATCCGAGAGCCTCCTTTTGATCTGCTGAGTTCGGACGTCTTTCTGCAAATTCTGTCACCGTACAAGTGTTCTACACTGTCCTGCTAACTTATGCATGTACTTTTTTCCAATTTTTATCCGTTGAAAAATGACTTATCATATGAAATGCATCTAAACACATAGTAGTGATTATGTATGCACAAATGACTTGATAAAAAATATTCAACATAGTAAATGTTAGTGTTAAACCATGCTGAACATAATGATGTGAAAAAATTTGACTTTTGAGATAGTCAAATTGGCACCTTTTCTGCTATTTTTATCCTATTTGAGACATTTGAGCATAAGGTAAGAAGGCAAAGTACTCCTAGCATTGAGGTTAACCTTATGTGTTGAAGATTTTGATTTTTAATGCATATAGTATGTATATGACTGTGGGCAGATGTGCTATTGAATGGCCACCTAGTCATGCTTATGTGCATATGGATAGTCCTATTTACAAAGGAGACTATGGCAAAAATTTTTAAAATGTAGGAATTGTGTAGTCATGCATTTTAACTATATTGTATGTTAAAGTAAATGCATGCATGCATGTAGTCATAAGATGCATTTAGAAAAGGTCCAGGTTAGAAAATACCACACCCTTTCTGAGGTGATTTAGAGACTTGTTGTCCATATATTATGGATCCGGATCAGCCGAGTAGTTCCCATAGGACCACTTCTGGTGTACGGAGGAGGGCTTCTGAAGTGCCTCGACCCCGCTCCGTTAGACAGCCTCGTCGATTGGTGAAGGCGGTGATACGTCTAGTTCGGGTTGATGTGCCGGACGTCGAGGATGAGGAGGAGGATGTTCCGATTGCGAACCCCGCTCCTACTGTAAATGTTCCACGTAGGGAGTTCCTGAGTATTCAGGTGGCAAACCTAGAGCTTCTGGGTGACTTGAGTCGACATCCCTCGATGTATTTGCATGCTAACGAGGTATGACATTAGAACTTGATCTTCCTTCTTTCCTATTTGATAAAGATTAAAGGGTCTTGATGTTGATCTGCATTGTATATAGGTTCCCAGCTTTACACAACCTCGAGGGAATTGGTTCAGCATACACTCTATGTATCAGGGTCTTCATCCCGACTATAGAGCAGTAGTGCATGACTAGGGATTCGGGGCATTCTTCTCCATCCTTCCCCGGCGTTGTCCCTGGGGTTACCTCAGGGCATTGTCTGAGTGGTGGTTTCACCAAACTCAGTCACACCATTTGTTGGACTATAAGGTGATGATGACGTCGATAGATTGGCGATTTATCACAGGTATGGAGTTTGGAGGGGCGCCAGTGCCTTGTATGGCGGATATTACCCCTACTGCCATCAGATCCTTATTAGGAGTTTTGGCAGAAGCACTCAAGGGCAGGACTATCCGTGCAGGTCCTTCGAGCGTCGATGCTATGAGTGGGCTATTGAGTGAGCCCATGCCAGATGATGATAGAGTCAGGGATCACATTATTCAGCGATTGTTCCTGATGATCATTAAGGGCTGCTTCATAGTAGATAACTCTTTCACGGTGTCGTTCACTTTGATCAGTGCCACACGTCATGTGGATCGTATTGGAGAGTAGGATTGGGGTTCCTACACCTTCGTCTATTTCCTCAGGGGCATGCGTATGCGCTCACAGGGTTTGACAGAGGCTTGGCTAGGATTTTACCCATTTCTGCTGGTGAGTATTTCTCTTGTCATTTCCCATTTATAGGTTAAGAGTGTTAACTGATAGCAGATGTTTTGCCGTTGTGTTGGCAGTTTTGGGCCTATGAGAGGCTCCCATGCTTGCGTACGGTGAGTGTGTTAGGATTGGATACCTACCCACGGAGACGACGATGGCATCAGTCTAGATTGGTAGAGGTCCCTATATCTGAGGGTTTCACTCACTACCGCTTGCAGCTGGAGTTATTGACAGCTGACATTATCACATGGATTCCATATTTTGGGGAACATTTGACCATCAGTTTTGAGGATGGGTACCCGATTGGAGTCGAGTATGTTATTTCCACCAGGAGAGTTCATCTCTTCACGGATGGAGGCTGAGAGCTCTATTTAGGAGAGCATGCTATTAGGAGCACCATAGGGGACATCTGTATGCTGATCTTGCCTCCTGCCAGGCGTTATTGGCCTGTGTCGTAGTCACCCGTCATTGATATCCCATTGTTGGGTGTTGACGATTTTGCATTATCAGAGGGTCCCTGTACTCATGATGTATTCCAGCGTTGGTGGTTCCCTCGGACTATTGGAGCCCAGACCCGCGCCACTCAGTTCATGGGGAATATGGTTCTAGGATCTGTGATGATGACGGATTGGCTAGCCTGTGTCTGAGATCTGACTCATGTGACACAGATTGACAGTTTGACCCTGTAGTTGGACCAGGCACATATCTTTATCTGGCATTTGGGTAGAGAACCAGCAGAGGCAGATTCATTTGATCCTTCCAGCTCAAGCGCTGGCCCCTCAGATGACCCATTTGGTTTCCCCGGCGCAGATCCTCCTTGGTAAAGGCCTGATATCCCTGTTGATAGAGATCCAGTGACTCAAGAGGAGTTACATTAGGTGGACAAGATTGATGATGTGGACATCGACACCATTATCTTCTTCTGATGTGTATTCTCGTTATTTCTTTTGATAGGCCTCTGTTAGTTATTGGGTGCCTGTGCCCCATTCTCGCTATATCTTTTGATAGGCCTCTGTTAGTTGTAGGGCATATGTGCCCCATTTCCCTGTATTTGTAGCTGTAATGAGATGATGTATTAGATGATGATATACTTAGAAATGTATGTACAGTTTTTCCATTTCCTATATTATATTGCTATCTATTATCTATAATGTATGTATCATGTTATGCATATGTATGTATGTTCAGAGATATTCAGCATTGACCCCTGGATGGTCTTATGACTCGGCCCGTGCAGATGTCTTGTAATATTCCGAGTAGATTTTGAAAAAAAAAATTGGTGAAAACCGAGTAAGGGAGGTTTCTTTGATTCCGAGGACGGAATCCTTATAAGGAGGGAAGGATGTGACAACCCGAATTTTTATAAGTTATTAAAATAAGAATTTAATAATTAAAATTCTTATTATGAGGTGTATATATTTTAAATTATATGATTTGGTGTGAAGAGAATTATATATTCATATGTTGGAGAATGTGAGATTTAATAGGTAATTAAACTATTAAAGAAATTAAATAATATTAGTTAATTTAATTAAGTTGAAATTATGTTATGAGATAATATAATTTTAATTATTATGCCTTGTGGGCAATGGAAATTATTATGAGTTAAGTTTCATAAATAGTGTGAATAATTCACTTAATTAAAATAGTGAATTAATACAAGTATAATTGATTTAATAAAGTGAGAAGGTAATATATTGCATGAAAATATAAATATTAGTATAATGCGAGTAAAATATTTATTAAGTACATTAAATATTTTAGTTGGAAACTTTATGGAACTAGATGAATATTTATGATATTAATAAATATTTGATGAAAATTGGTATGAGATAGTTTATTTAAGTGTGATAAAATAGATGAGATTTATACGTATTTTATTACGCGAGTATAATTGTAATATTCTAATTTAATTAAATAATTAAATTAGAGGAGTGACAATTTGTTAAATAATGTTATGATTATAATTGTTGAATAGAAATTATAATTTTACTAATAAGGTTAATTTTATTTCTTAAGGAATTAAAAGGTATATAATCTAGTTTATATTTCTAGTTTATGTGTTCTTAAGTTTCTTTTAAAATTGGAGTTTTGGTTAATGAATTTGTGGGTTACGATGTTATATATGTTATTAGATATTTATAATTTGATAGTGGTCATCTAGAAACAAATTTTCAGAAATCAAATTCATGTATTTATACTAAAGAAGAGGAATTTGGGTTTTGATTGTAATGTGTGTTTTGGTGTACTTTGGGACTAAAGTTGATGATGAATTCATGATAAAAACTTTAAATTGAAAGATGATTGTTGTTCTCCTCTATAAAACGAAAACAACACAACTTGAACGGATCGAATTGGTTAAGAAACGAATTCTTGATGAATGAATACACTTAATATGTTGAAAATAGGAAAAATTAGTATAAACAAATTAGAATTAGTATAAACCAAGTCCCACATCAACTAAATTGAGAACTTTACCCTTTGCTAAACCTATAAATAGAAGGGCTTGATCCTTTGTTTCATTCACCAACAATAAGGCCTCCAATTTTGAGAAAGGCTTTGTTGTGGGAGGACTTTTTATAAAGATCTTCTCTTAGTTAAATTTTGGTCGAGTACGTATTCAGTTTGTGGAATTCGTATTTTCGGGTTCAAGATTCAAGGTAAAGTTATGCGTTACTTGAAAGACATGAATCAGATGTGATACTTGAAGATTTATATACTTTGGTTGTGTTATTATTTGAACCATGTTTAAGGACTCGAATAATGTATTAATGTTGAATTGTAATATTGTTTTGCGAATGCAAACTATTGTAGTATTAAAATGATTCTGAGATATTTAGATATAAAGGTTGAAGGTTTTGGGAACGAGGATAGTTTGTAATAGAAAATTTTAATTATTCCGCAAATTTCAATGGTTGTATTATCGTTTAATGATGTAAAAATAGAGGTTGAATGTATTATTAACGACCGAAGTCGAGAATTAAATTGTATGAATTTTGGGGTCGTTACAGTTGGTATCAAAGCTGTAGGTTATAAACCTTAGGTAGGAGTACCTTAGGCTATAACCTTAGGGAAGGAAGGTGAAGATAATGAAAGAATAAGCTCAAATAGAGTTTGAACAATACGAAGTAATGTAAGAAACGCATAAAGAAGGGATAAAACTTGCGTGAAATGATTCAAAGAAGAATCTCGCAGAGTTATAAAGAATATGAATGATAGGTTACCCAACTCCAATAATAAGGATGTAAGGTGATAACAAATAGACAATGTCTATAAGAAGAGAATGGTAAGGAAGTTAAGAATAGAGAGTTATAGTTAAGTATGGTACAATTGTACTCTTTAGTAGTTGGTGTATGGTATCTGGGCTAAACGATTCCTTCATAGAGCGGAGGTATATACGAACTAGTAACTCGGAACCTAGTTTGTTGGTTGTTTGTGGGAAACCACTCAGCGTAGCATATTGAAACTGTTAGAGACTCGATGTGTACCAAGTGTAGAAATGGATACGTATGATAAAATTGTAGAACTCGAATAAAATTTTGAGCGATGTAAATGATGTTAGAAGTTCTTAAATGAAATTTTTTTTTCTTTATATAAACAAGAAGATTCAAA